>SKCR01049528.1:0-78321 GCA_019454045.1 Zanthoxylum bungeanum | reverse complement strand
GCAGTCTTGTTTTACAAAGTGAAACTTGTTCGGGACGGTACAAGATATGAATACTATTTAAAGATTCATTGAGAATTAATTCTTAATATCCGAAATTTTTAATTCTCGAATGGAAACTCTTGAACCCATCTCGTACCCGAAAATGCTCACCACTAATTTGTTTATTGATTGTTGTAAAAATATATATTAAATAAATAATGATATTTATATTACAATGTAATCTATTGGGTTCAATAGCGAAGAAGTGCAATCCAAAAAACAATACACTTAAAATTGGAGAAATTTAGTGTAAGAGTGTGTTTATGCACTCGAAATTGATATGGATTGGAATCAGAATGATGAATAATTTGTTTACTTAATTGTGAGGGTTGTAATTAGAATCAAGTAGTGTTCGATATTCCTATTGATATATTTATTTAAATTATAAAAAGCACTCCTAGTTAAAATTGTATATTAATTTATTATTTATTAATTTATCAGGGATACAAATATTATATCAAATACTAGTTATGAGTCAAATAAATTTGAAATGAAATTTAGAAAATCAAAAAATTAAACTTCATAATTAAGCAAATACTCTTTTGGTCGAGTCCTTTTTGCACACCAACTATTTGATAACTTGGGCAAGAAGTTACTTGTACAGCTGATATTCGAGCTAATAAGGTGAAAATGGTCCTTCATGTACTTCATTTATGCATTTAGTTAAATTAATTTAGGTTAATGCTAATTAAATATGCATTAATTGGTCTTAAATGGCCCCACACAAAAGAGTAATTTCTCAAGTATTGGACTCTCTTTGTCATTTTTAAAAGCTTAGTTGTTACCATCTTTATCAAAACCACCAAATCAATTCAATATGAAAAATATTATAAAGTTTGGTCGCCCATATTGTCCAATTAATTGCTTTTCTTTTCATTGCTTTTATGACTTATGAGGAGTACATGTTCAAATGAAACTTTGACAACACAAAGGCTTATATTGTTTGTTAGAGATTTAAAAAATCAAATCAAATCAAATAAAGGCAATAGGCAAAGTAGTTGTTGTGTTGTTGAATTAGATCCTACTTGTTCTGAGGTTATAATTGGAAATGAGGTATATTATTTATAGATTTGAGGCATGTTGAAGTCATATTTTTGTTTTTAAATCATGGTATTATAAAACATGACACTTTATACTTTTTTTTTTTAGGAATCGTTGGAAATCTCGACATCAAATCATCCATTTCGGGCTTAAGCGGAGTAGTTTAAATCTCTGGCTATCTCAGGCTCTTCGAACTCGGGACCTCAATGTGAGATCTAGAGCCCTACACCACCAAATCACGTCAATTGGGGACAACACTTTATACTTGATTTTTCTATAAGCATTACCTGACCTTATCTCAAATTTACTTGACCTTATATAGGAATATTACCTGATATTCTCTCAATTTTACTTGATCTTGTATATGAACTTTGCATGATCTTGTCTTAACTTTACTTAGACCTTATATATGAATTTTATTTTTTTTTGAAATCGTTGGAAATCCCACCGCCAAACCACTCTTTCCGGGCTTAAACGAAATAGGTAAAACCCCTGGTTGTCGACTTTTACAACACACTCCCTTGATTCGAACCCAAAACCTCAAGGTGAGATCGTGAGTCATACACCATCAAGTCACACCCTTTATGGACTTTACATATGAACTTTATCTGACCTTATCTCAATTTTATTTGACCTTACGTATGTACTTTACCCGATATTATCTCAACTTTACTTTACCTTACATATGAACTTTACTCGAGCTTGTCACAACTTTATTGGACTTTGTATATGAACGTTACTCGACTTTATCTCAACTTTATTTGGCCTTATATATGAACTTCATCTCAGTCACATTGTGATTGTATTTTTGTTACCAATGATCACAAAATGATTATCAATTAAGTGTGTGTTTGAATGTTTATTTGTTTATGCACAGTCACAATGTGACTATAAATGATTTCATCTACACAAAAAATCAAAGACGAATTAATATTTAATATGTATATAAAATATGTGCTTTTAAAACGCAGTGTCCAAATGGAAAATAAGGATTAAAATGTATTTGGCTTTGCTCATTTTTTTTTTAGAAAAAATTATGTCAAAACTCTTATTAATTAAAAAAAGACTAAAGATGAATAAAAGTTTAAAAATATAAGACTAAATGTTCTTAAACTTAATAGGTAATTTTTTTTTAATAATAAGTGATGTAAAATATGATTTTTTTAATAAACTTCTAAATATTTTATTATTGTTAAAAAAATATTTAATTTTTATTCAAAATATGTAAATAGTGGAGGAGAAAATCTACAATGCAACAGATGTCTCACGTCATCCATGCAACAAGTCAATCATCTATTGCCACGCGTGTTAAAAAATTAAAAAACAACTAAAAAATATATATTAAATTATATATGTCATTTTTTAATTCGTTGGTGGAGACCGCCGTATTATATTATAGATTTTAAGAAAATAATCATTGTATATTACGATTGGCGAGAAACACTCATCGACTAAAGAAAAAGTTTCACACAATTCAATAACAATAACTCTTGAGCTGCTCCCTGCTGCTGGGAGCTGTTGAATGGTTCCTTGCTGTTGGCCCAATGGCTATAAGCCATTTGGCCTGCATGCATGTTGTCCAATAGTTAGAAGTTGCTGGAATTGTTGAATTGGTTGGAATTGGATAATTGTTTTGGTTCGAATCGTTGGAACTGTTTGATTCTTTTCGGTTCAGTTAGGGTAGAATTCTAACAGCACAGAAAAAAATCGATTCTGATTTCGGAACCGAAATCAGCCTGTTTCTCTCGATTTGATTCTGGTTCCAAACCGGAACCGTCCCCGAGTTTACTTGAACATATATATATATATATATATCTATCTATCTTTTAGATTCTTTGAGATTGTGTCACGTGAGAGAAGAAACTTTAATCTCTTTTATTAAAAAATAATAATAAAAAAAATTAGGGGGTATTTTTTTTAGTTATATTATTACTTCGAGCAGTTGCATATTTTGAAAAGAGATTAGAATATATTGACGGTGGATTTTGGTCTCAGGGTAATATTGGAATATCACTCCCGAGGAAATCCTCCTTCAATAGTGAATTTGTTTGGTTATGGGGGACCAAAGGCAAACTTAGCAGAAAAACAGATAAATACACCAATCAACAAGGAAATTTAACGTGGTTCGGTGGATTTGGATCCGACCTACGTCCACGGGCACAAACAAGATGATACTTTTATTATTCAAAATGCGCTTCTCAGACCGTTCTTTGTGTTTTACAAGTCGGAGCTTGGTGATTCTGATCTCAACTCTACATTGCTCTCAACTTGTTCCTCTTATTCTCTATTTTTGTTGTTCCCCTTTCTCTTCACTTTACCCTCCTATTCACTCTACCCTCCTATTTATAATGGTGAAGAAATCATATTCCTATTTGTACAAGAATTTCCTAGTTGAAACTATTCATTTTTCCAATAAGGATTCCTAATCAAAACTATTCACTTTTTCCATAAGGATTCCTAGCCAAAAACTACATTTACTTCATTTATCATACTAGGACATTGACTTACTAGTTTACCCCATGAAAGTAGGATAACTTATTATCTTATCTCATATGGATAGAATGCCTTATTTTCCCGAACATGTCTTGCCCTATACTCGGTCTTCATGTGGTCGGTCATAATAGTCTTTTGTACTGAGAATGCTGCTGTCGACCTGATAATTGCCCGGTCATCCGAACCAAAGTGGTCGGTTATCGGATCATAAAGTTCTCGGCCACTCACTCATGTGGTCGGGTCGGTATTAATGATCTTGACCAAGGAGAAATTACCCTTTTGCCCCTGTCGTGCTGTCTTAAATACCATAGTGCCTAAAAACACCATCAACATCTGTCCCCTAGTTCTCGGTAACAACGAGTTTGCGAGTTGATGCCGGGAACTATAAAAAAGATGGTGTGCCGATGAATCCGTCGGTGGTCATTCCAAGAATCGCAGAGAAAAAATGCCTTGGCTGCAAATCTGGTCCTTCCTGCCACCCTCATGTGCTCAATCAACGAGGATCCCGATATCTACCCGTGGAGACAATGCTTTGCCCTTATGCTGACGACGACCGACTCGATGGGACGTAACCCGACCCCGAGCTGAAATGAACACTTGGCCCTGGGGGAATGTTATGTCCCCAGACCAAAAAGACGGACTCGGTGGGACATGACCCGACCCCGAGCTGAGATGAACACATGACCCTGGGGGAATGTTACGTCCCCAGACCAAAAGGACGGACTCGGTGTGACATGACCCGACCCCGAGCTGAGATGAACACCTGGCCCTGGGGGAATGTTACGTCCCCAGACCAAAAGGACGGACTCGGTGGGACATGACCCGACCCCGAGCTGAGATGAACACCTGGCCTTGGGGGAATGTTACGTCCCCAGACCGAAAGGACGGACTCGGTGGGACACGACCCGACCCCGAGCTGAGATGAACACTTGGCCCTGGGGGGATGTTACGTCCCCATACCGAAAGGACGGACTCGGTGGGACATGACCCGACCCCGAGCTGAGATGAACACCTGGCCCTGGGGGAATGTTACGTCCCCAGACCAAAAGGACGGACTTGGTGGGACGTAACCCGACCCCGAGCTGAGATGAACACTTGGCCCTGGGGGAATGTTACGTCCCCAGACCAAAAGGACGGACTCGGTGGGACACGACCCGACCCCGAGCTGAGATGAACACTTGGCCCTGGAGGAATGTTACGTCCCCATACCAAAAGGACGGACTCGGTGGGACATGACCCGACCCCGAGCTGAGATGAACACCTGGCCCTGGGGGAATGTTACGTCCCCATACCAAAAGGACGGACTCGGTGGGACATGACCCGACCCCGAGCTGAGATGAACACCTGGCCCTGGGGGAATGTTACGTCCCCAGACCAAAAAGACGGACTCGGTGGGACATGACCCGACCCCGAGCTGAGATGAACACATGGCCCTGGGGGAATGTTACGTCCCCAGACCGAAAGGACGGACTCGGTGGGACATGACCCGACCCCGAGCTGAGATGAACACATGGCCCTGGGGGAATGTTACGTCCTCAGACCAAAAAGATGGACTCGGTGGGACGTAACCCGACCCCGAGCTGAGAGAAACCAATTGACCTCGGCGGAACGAATCCAGGCCAGAGCCAATTAACCAAGTGGCATCGGCGGAACGAATCCAGCCCGAGCCTGATTAAACACGTGGTCTCGGCGGAACGAATCCAGCCCCGAGCCAGGTAATCTTTGGGACTTTCTCAGAAGGGAATTGAATCAACCTTGTGAAGCCCTACCGAATCTGGCACGGGCGTCCCCTTGCCAGACCAGTGAAAAACAAAATCAAAACTTTGAAAAATAAGACCAAAAATGTGGGGGTGACTCGGCACTTGTCCCAAAAGAAAACTTTTTACAAATGTAAACAACAGCACAGATGCCTCAAAACAGCGTCCTGCCCGAGGCCTCCAAAACACAATTCTGAATCTTTCAATTCAGTGTCCCGGCGAACCAGGATTTGGATCATGAGAGCGTTTGAATGGTAAGGGCACATCCTCTATACGTCGGGTCGCTGTGGAGCCTCTGTATTGTACGAGGGCTCCTCCTTACCACGCTGGAGCAGGCACACGCTACAGGGGCGTAACGCATCTCCGTGCTGCGCCTCTCTTGGATCCAAATGATGAATGGATCAAAGAGTGTCCGGGATACTAAGGGTATATTCCTCCTTAGGTCCGGCATCACTGGAGTTAGCAATCGTCACAGGGGCATCATCATCCCCATTGCTATGCTTTCCCACAGATCCATTACATCGGGTAAGTGAGGATCAAATAGTGTTCGACACATTAAGGGCATATTCCTCCTTATGTTCGGTAACACTGGAGTAAGCAATCGCCACGGGGGTATCATCCTTCCCCGTGCTATGCTTCTCACGGACCCTATGCATCGAGTATGTCCCTGAGGACCTCGAGCCAAGAGAGATACTTGGTTCTGGGGGAATGTTACGTGCCCAGTCCGAAGGGCTGACTCGGTGGGACGTACCCCGACCCCGAGCTGAGAAAGGCACTTGGACCTGGGGGAATGTTACGTCCCCAGTCCGAAGGGCTGACTCGGTGTGACGTACCCCGACCCCGAGCTGAAAAAGGCACTTGGACCTGGGGGAATGTTTCGTCCCCAGTCCAGAGGGCTGACTCGGTGGGACGTACCCCGACCCCGAGCTGAGAAAGGTACTTGGACCTGGGGGAATGTTACGTCCTCAGTCCGAAGGGCTGACTCGGTGGGACGTACCCCGACCCCGAGCTGAAAAAGGCACTTGGACCTGGGGGAATATTACGTCCCCAGTCCAGAGGGCTGACTCGGTGGGACGTACCTCGACCCCGAGCTGAGAAAGGTACTTGGACCTGGGGGAATGTTACGTCCCCAGTCCAGAGGGCTGACTCGGTGAGACGTACCCCGACCCCGAGCTGAGAAATGCACTTGGACCTAGGGGAATGTTACGTCCCCAGTCCGAAGGCTGACTCGGTGGGACGTACCCCGACCCCGAGCTGAGAAAGGCACTTGGACCTGGGGGAATGTTACGTCCCCAGTCCGAAGGCTGACTCGGTGGGACGTACCCCGACCCCGAGCTGAAAAAGGCACTTGGACCTGGGGGAATGTAATGTCCCCAGTCCGAAGGGCTGACTCGGTGGGACGTACCCCGACCCCGAGCTGAAAAATGCACTTGGACCTGGGGGAATGTTACGTCCCCAGTCCGAAGGGCTGCCTCGGTGGGACGTACCCCGACCCCGAGCTGAAAAATACACTTGGACCTGGGGAATGTTACGTCCCCAATCCGAAGGGCTGACTCGGTGGGACGTACCCCGACCCCGAGCTGAAAAAGGCACTTGGCCCTGGGGGAATGTTACGTCCCCAGTCCAGAGGGCTGACTCGATGGGACGTACCCCGACCCCGAGCTGAGAAAGACATTTGGACCTGGGGGAATGTTACGTCCCCAGTCCGAAGGGCTGACTCGGTGGGACGTACCCCGACCCCGAGCTGAAAAATGCACTTGGACCTGGGGGAATGTTACGTCCCCAGTCCAGAGGGCTGACTCGGTGGGACGTACCCCGACCCCGAGCTGAGAAAGGCACTTGGACCTGGGGAATGTTACGTCCCCAGTCCGAATGGCTGACTCGGTGGGACGTACCCCGACCCCGAGCTGAAAAAGGCACTTGGACCTGGGGGAATGTTACGTCCTCAGTCCAGAGGGCTGACTCGGTGGGACGTACCCCGACCCCGAGCTGAGAAAGGCACTTGGACCTGTGGGAATGTTACGTCCCCAGTCCAGAGGGCTGACTCGGTGGGACGTACCCCGACCCCGAGCTCAAAAATGCACTTGGACCTGGGGGAATGTTACGTCCCCAGTCCAAAGGGCTGACTCGGTGGGACGTACCCCGACCCCGAGCTGAGAAAGGCACTTGGACCTGAGGGAATGTTACGTCCCCAGTCCGAAGGGCTGACTCGGTGGGACGTACCCCGACCCCGAGCTGAAAAATGCACTTGGACCTGGGGGAATGTTATGTCCCCAGTCCGAAGGGCTGACTCGGTGGGACGTACCCCGACCCCGAGCTGAAAAAGGCACTTGGACCTGGGGGAATGTTACGTCCCCAGTCCGAAGGGCTGACTCGTTGGGACGTACCCCGACCCCGAGCTGAAAAATGCACTTGGACCTGGGGGAATGTTACGTCCCCAATCCGAAGGGCTGACTCGGTGGGACGTACCCCGACCCCGAGCTGAAAAAGGCACTTGGACCTGGGGGAATGTTACGTCCCCAGTCCGAAGGGCTGACTCGGTGGGACGTAACCCGACCCCGAGCTGAAAAACTAAGTATCCTCGGCGGAGCAAAATCCAGCCTCGAGCCGATGGTTGAAGCGACGTTGGTGCCAACTGTCTTTTGTAGTGGGCGTCGAGTATGTCCCCCGTTTTTGTATATGGCTTTCAACTTTGTTTTTAAGAAAGCGGATGAAAAAGGTTTTATTCATATTTGGGGACATACTGTCCTCCTTACAGTTCTTCTGCGGGATATTTCGAGAAAAAACTTTATATTTGGCTCATTTGTGGCATTGTTTGATACCGACCGACCACCTTGTAATCCCGGGGCCTGTTCCGTTTCTAGTACGTTTGACTCCCGCGTTTATAGTTTTTTCCTGACCGATTAGAATCTCTGGTCAGTGCTATGTGTCCTCTACCTAGTCGCCATAACTTCATGGTCAATGTATTTATTTAAATATCCATTCCTCGCCAGGTCTTCCATCTGTTCCCGCAGATCCTTGCATTCGTCCGTTGTGTGCCCCCTCAGATTATGATGTACGCAGTAAGACTTCTGGTTCCTTTTATCTGGGGGGAATCTCCTGAGATCGGGTTCTATCAAGAGGCCTTTTTCCTGTATTTCCATGATGATTCGCCCTGGTGGTTTGCTCAGGGGAATATATGTTTCTTCTCGGACTACATGATTCACATGGGTCGCGACCCCTCCTTCCTGCTCTCTTCGAGGTATCAGTTTGAATTCTTTGGGTTTTGGATTGAATCTTTTGAACTCCCTGTCCGGTCGTCGGGGAGCCTTTGTTCTTGCTGTTCTTTCCCGAATGGCCGTCCCCCTTCGGGAGATCTTTTCTTCGCTTTCTACCAAGACAAACTTCCGGGCTACCTCTAGGGCGGTGGCATAATCCGGCGTGTCCTGGATTCTCAGATGAGTCCATAGCCTCCCAACTTTTAGGGCTCCCTTTAAGCTTTCTAGGGCTTCTAGGGACTCATATCCTCCGACTTCCAGTACCATTTTGTGGTATCTTTCAATAAAATTTTTCAGGGGTTCGTCATCTCCTTGCTTCATAAGTCTTAATTCTCCAATCGTCTTTTTGGGAACGCATACCCCTTTAAAGTGTCGAATGAACGACTTCTTAAGTTGTGTGAAGCCTCTGATGCTCCCTGGAGCCAGACTTCTGTACCATAGGATGGCGGGTCCACCTAAAGTTAGGGGGAACACTTTGCAGATGGCATCTCCTACTACTCTCTGGACTTCCATCAACAAGACAAAGCTTTCGATGTGTGATTTCGGGTCAGAGTGGCCTTTGTAGGGTGCCATGGTCGGCATGCTGAATCGCTTTGGGAATTTTGCCGACCTTTTTTTTTTCCGCGAGGGGAGATTCCTCCTCACTATCCCGGGCATCCCCTGCATCGGTCCCGAGGCCTACTCCCCACTTGGTCATTTCCTTTTTTAACCAAGATTTTATTTCGCTGCTTGCGCCGCCATGTTGTATCCTGTGCCCCTCCGTGTGTCTATTGCCCCGGGTGCGGCGTTCCTCATCCCTTGGAATTTCCCGCACACTTTCGCTATGCTCCATGTCCTCTTTTCTGAAGTCGTAGAGACTGTCATAGGAGGGATCCGGTGATGGTCTTCCTTCTTCTTCTTCTTCCCACGTGTCCTCTGTTTGCGAATCTTTTTCTACAACTACGGATTTTATCCCATAGGGGCCCCTCCTCCTGGGTCTATCGTCTTCACTTGTGTCTATCACCCTTTTCCCTTCTGCTCTTTCACTTTTTCTTTGACTGGTTCCGATGTCTGGTCTCTCGTTGTTCATTCCCTCCATTCTCTCCAACCAATCCATCATGGATTTCATGCTTTCTTCCATCTTCTTCATCCAATCTGTGGCCGGATTCCTCGACGATTGGTGATTTCCGCCTTCTGCCATTGTCTTACTACGCGAGTTGCTTTTTGTTTAGTTCCCCACAGACGGCGCCAACTGTTGACGGTGGATTTTGGTCTCAGGGAAATATTGGAATATCACTCCCGAGAAAATCCTCATTCAATAGTGAATTTGTTTGGTTATGGGGGACCAAAGGCAAACTTAGCAGAAAAACAGATAATTACACCAATCAACAAGGAGATTTAACGTGGTTCGGTGGATTTGGATCCGACCTACGTCCACGGGCACAAATAAAATGATACTTTTATTATTCAAAATGCGCTTCTCAGACCGTTCTTTGTGTTTTACAAGTCAGAGCTTGGTGATTCTGATCTCAACTCTACCTTGCTCACAACTTGTTCCTCTTATTCTCTCTTTTTATTGTTCCCCTTTCTCTTCACTCTACCCTTCTATTTATAATGGTGAAGAAATCATATTCCTATTTGTACAAGAATTTCCTAGTTGAAACTATTCCTTTTTCCAATAAGGATTCCTAGTTAAAACTATTCCTTTTTCCATAAGGATTCCTAGCCAAAAATTACATTTACTTCATTTATCATACTATGACATTGACTTACTAGTTTACCCCATGAAAGTATGATAACTTATTATCTTATCTCATATGGATAGAATGCCTTATTTTCCCGAACATGTCTTGCCCTATGCTCGGTCTTCATGTGGTCGGTCATAATAGTCTTTTGTACTGAGAATGCTGCTGTCGACCTGATAATTGCCCGGTCATCCGAACCAAAGTGGTCGGTTATCGGATCATAAAGTTCTCGGCCACTCACTCATGTGGTCGGGTCGATATTAATGATCTTGACCAATGAGAAATTATCTTTTTGCCCCTGTCGTGCTGTCTTAAATACCATAGTGCCTAAAAACACCATCAACATAATATATAACTGTTTAAAACGAGAATGTAACTACAATGTCAGGAAAAATACCCCCTAGAATTATTCAACAAAAAAAAGATTGTAGTAATAGAATGATTTTAAAAAGTAGTAACAAGTTTCCTACATCAAAGGGATTTCAAGGATTATCAAATTAACATTAAAGACGAGTGATGTTCGTGACAAATAAAAGAGTCTCCTCCAAAGAAAATAAAATCTATGATACAATAATGATATTACGTTATCCGTGCAATAATCCAATAATTCATTATCGTTTGTGTTAAAATATCAAAAAATAATTAAACTAATATCACGTCACTCATACTTCAATTACATAAAAAAAAAAAAAAAAATTACTCCACCAATTGATTGTAATCTTTTATTAGATATTTTATACACTTTGTATGGTGCGTTTGTTATTTCATATGTCCTATTTTAGATATATAGGAAAAGTTCGTTTTGCCGAATTTAAGACATTTGGAACTTCTTTGATATTTGAGAAAAGTTTAGTTTTCTTATAACTGTTCTTAATTTTTTTCTTTTTTTGCATCATTGGAAATTTCGTTGTCAAATCATCTATTTCGGGCTTAAGCGGAACCGATAAAATCTCTGGCTATCCTAAGCTCTTACAAGAAACACATGATCTCAATGTGAGATCCTGAACCCTACACCACCAAGTCACACATGTTCTTAATTACTAATGTGCATTTAACTTTTGTAATGTAAATTTGTTTTGATAGGAAATATATTTCATTATATAATACTTGTTAAATTGTGAAATAGTTTTCTTTTAGCATTAAAAAAAAGTATAATAATTTGTTCACAGAGTTGAAACTTTGGATGAATGTATGGGCTTGTTGTATTGGATAAGCTTGTTATATGGGCTTGTTGTATAACAATCTAAAAAAGGCTAATGGGTACCATAATTAGGCCTTTTTGTTCAAGGCACAGACCTACAATTTAAGATTCTTGAATGGGTAAAATATCATTACTCATTAATTTATGAATTTAATTGGTTTTACAAAAGTGTTGGGTTCTTATAAATATTGGTTAATGTGAATTTAATTGGTTTAATATATTTTTTTGGTTTATATTTATTTACTTTGTTGGTTGGATCAAAATGATAGGTACTCAAAATCAAAAATTTAGATATCATTAAAATATGAGAAATTAATAAAACTAATCAAAAAAATATATACACATTTGCTAAAATGAGTCACAACGTTTATCACTTGTATTTCAAGCAACGGTTTCCGAAATATACTTTAGAGAATATGGATTCTCTGAAGTACATACTTAAATTTATGTAAAATTCGGAGGTACGAAGTCAAAACTTCGAATCTCCGAAGTTTTTAATTTTTTTTTTATTCAAAACTTCGGATATCTGAAGTATTAATTTGGATATCCGAAATATTTTTCGGATATATGAAGTTTGAAAAATTATTTATAAAACCGAGCAGCGAGCTTCAAATCAATATTGATCAATATAGCGAGCTTCAAATCTTATTGTCGTCGACCTGCTTACTGTGGTTTTAAAGTGTAGACTTATGACAATCATAGTCAAGTCTCTAAGCAACTCAATTTTATAATAGTAGCATTTACCTACCCCATTTCACCCCACCCGATGTTGATATGTTGGTGTCTGAAGGTATATCCATCGAAAAAATGATAGGAGGGGGACATCGAGATGCATCAGGTAGACTATTCAAGAGAAATTCTCGAATTGCTGTTGAAGGACCAGCTATATCACCTCCAGCAAACTCACCAGTTGACCATGGTCCCAAATTACAGTTGTACATTTTCATCATTTTGACCTATTATATAATTGTCCCATGGAGCTTCATCCGACTCATAAACTATAATTGATTGACTTATCATATTACAACTCGACGAAGAATGACCTCCAGATTGTTGACCATCGCTAGTAGTAATCTTATCTCAACTAAAAAATAGCTCGACCACACTACCTTCTCGAACAACATTTGAGTGTAAATTTAAAAATCATTTACATTCATTTTGAATATCAATTTCAATAGCTAAACGTCTCTGCGAATACGACTAAATTAAAATTTTAATACTGACTTTATACTCCATTTTACTTATCTGCATTCACACATACAACATTTCCACTAACTGCTCATAAGTTGTGCATGCAACAACTAATTCAAAAAAAAATATATCATCTAATGTATTTATTGATGTCATTATCTAATTTCTCTCAAAAGTTAGAGGTTTTTGTTCAATTTTAAACTTAGGATAATAAAATGCTAAGTTTTTGTAATGAGAACAAATTGAGAATGTCTGATTTTATAAACAATTTTTCAAATTTCGGACATTCGAATAATACCTCGGAAATCCGAATTAATACTTCGAATATCCGAAATTTTGAATAAAAAATAACAAAAATTAAAAACTTCAGAGATACATCAATTTCGGTGTGTACTTAAGATAATCCATATTTTCCGAAGTACACTTCAGATACTGTAAGTTGGAATGCAAAAGGCAAACGTTGTGACTCATTTTGGCAAATGTGTATCATTTTTTTTTAGTTTAGCTAATTTCCCTTAAAATATAGTCATCATTAAATATTATTTTGACTTTGAGTATGTATTTACCAATGGATTGATTTAAATCAATGATTATATTTTAATGTTTGAATTTTTATCAAAATGTGTTAAAATATAGTAAGATTTAACTCAAAAATTAAAGTTAAATGTATTCCACCACATTAAATTTAGGACACGTTTGATATTGTGATTCTAGATATGCGGTGAGGCGATAAAATTATTATTTTTTTATCCAAACATAATTTTTGAGTGTTTGGTTAAATGATAAAAAAATATTAGAAAAAATGCACCCCAATTTTTTTAATCATAAAATCAAATCATGTATAGGTCATGTTTGTTATCGTGGTTTCATATGTGATAACATAAAATTATGTTTTAGTTAAAACATAATTTTTAAGTGTTTGATCAATGATAAAAAAAATGACGATTATTAGTCGTGAATTCTCTTCAAAATGATTTTTACAAAAACTAATTTTTTTAATTTTTACTCACCATTAAAATATTAAAAAAACAATTTTTAAAAAATATAATAAAATTACATAACATCATTTATAAATAAACAATACCAAATAATATTTATAATATCATTCATGAACCATAATTTAGAGAAAAACTTTTGTGGGAGTCACGCACAAGTTTATATTAAAAAATCAAAAATTTATGTGGGATCTCAATTTTTTAATTTTTTTGATATATATTATCAAAAAAATTAGGTGGGTTTCACTTATTTTTTAATTTTGTAATATTTTTGTGAGATTCGTAGTAACCTAATAGGAGAAGATCTTATATTCCGATCCGATTATCACGTATCCTAAATATTTTAAAATTAAAACACGTAATACTTATTAATTAGACGATATTATATGACTTATTCCCATATAAATTTTTCTTCGGTAGTTTGTCATGTGTGATAATTTGGGTTTATTTTTTATTTTTATTTTTTCCCAAAAACATATAAATTTCCAGAGCAGTAGAACACTTTTGTTGACAATCTTTGACTCCCGACGACAACTTCTGTTTTAGTTTGGTTGACAGTCTTTATGGGTAGGTGACGTGACGCCGACGATCTTGCAAAATTGTTTTAAAAAAAAATCGATTCCCATGTGTGATTTTTTTTTTCCTTTCCTTTTTTTGCTTTCTTGAATTACGATGCCATGTGTGAAATATTTATATAAATAAATTAAAGTCAGTAGCAGCAATTGTTTGACCTTTGAATTATTTGGAAATATACAACAATTTACATAAATAATCAACATTTGGGATTAGGGCACAAATTCAATCCTTGCAGAGACTGAGAAGCATGGCCATGGCGGCGTCCTCTTATTTGCAGTTGAATCACCACCACCAACCTTCGATTAAGCCCAATGGGTTCTCTTCTTTCAAACCAAAAGTTCATTTTAGGAGGACCCAACTCATCAAATGTACCAGAAAACAAGTCGAGGTTCCAGTTCTACTTCAGCTTCTTGTTATTTTATTTATTTTAATTTTTAATTTTTTGTGTTGGTGGTGGAATATTTCAGATAGTGTATGATCGTGATGAAAGGTTAAACAAGTTGGCAGATGAAGTAGACAGGGAAGCTCCTCTTTCAAGGCTCACTTTGTTCTCACCTTGCAAGGTTATTAATTTTATTGCTTTAAATTTCGTCTGTTTTTTTTTTTTTTTTTTTTTTTTGAATTTTGAATTTTTTTCATATTCATGCTTGACTTGGATAGCTTATTATGTGGTGGTGCAGATAAATGCTTTTTTGAGAATTACAAACAAGAGAGAAGATGGATTTCATGATTTAGCATCTCTCTTTCATGTAAGATGTGAAAACAGTTATAGTACTTAGTTTAATTTTGTTATATTGTTAATGTTTATTTAGCATTCTCATATTTTGACCCCTTTTTTGTGGCTATAGGTAGTTAGTTTAGGTGATACAATTAAGTTTTCTTTGTCACCGTTGAAGACTAGGGATCGGTTGTCAACCAATGTGTCAGGGATACCTCTTGATGATAATAATTTGGTAAGGCATAACTCTTTTCTTCTTTATTTATTTATTTATTTTATCTCTTCTTCTTTGTGTCGTGTAACGTTTTTGAAATTTTGCTTGGGCAGATAATTAAGGCCCTTAACCTCTACAGGAAGAAGACAGGCAGTGACAATTTCTTTTGGGTAAAAATTGATGTTGATTTAAATTTTGATCTGCATGGAAGTTTTATACAAATTCATTTTGCATAATTGCATCAGCTATATATATATATATATATCTAGCACCCCGACCCCTCTCCACCCTCAAATTAAACATTTCAAAGTTTTTCTAGTGAATATTCTTATGAAACTTGTGTGCAGATTCATCTTGATAAAAGGGTGCCTAGTGGGGCAGGACTTGGTGGTGGAAGCAGTAATGCAGCCACTGCACTTTGGGCAGCAAATCAATTCAATGGTTCTGTTGCCACGGAGAAGGAACTTCAAGAATGGTCAAGTGAGATAGGTTCAGATATTCCTTTCTTTTTCTCCCATGGAGCAGCTTATTGTACTGGTAGAGGTGAGGTATGTTTTTGTTTACACAAAATGGAGCTAACAGATGTTTGTCCTTCTGTACTAAATCAATGTGAATGCTAATGACATTGAGAGCAAAGGGTTGTTCCCTACGTCGTTGTATTATTGTCAACATCTTTATTGGATTAGGGAATTTTTATTTTGTCTACTGTTAGTACAGGGATACATATCTTACAGTTATTAAATGTATTATCTGTGTATCTTGATAATGCATTTTCTGATCCAGTCATTTATTTGTATTGACATTTCCATGCGTTTTACTGTTAGAACTTTTTAGTCTCCTTTAACAGAATGGACTATGGAGAGAGTAATTTGAACATTTTGCTGAGACAAAACACTGTAGCTGCCTTTAGCTATTTTAGTTTCATATTTATTACAGCACACTTAAACAAAAAAAACACATTCGTTGTTGTTCCAACATTTTGAATTTCCACCAAAGCCTTTTTTTTTTTGGTTTTGTTCAGGTTGTTCAAGAT
Source organism: Zanthoxylum bungeanum (assembly GCA_019454045.1). Lineage (NCBI taxonomy): Eukaryota > Viridiplantae > Streptophyta > Magnoliopsida > Sapindales > Rutaceae > Zanthoxylum > Zanthoxylum bungeanum. The sequence goes on along the minus strand of SKCR01049528.1, from coordinate 62,082 downwards.
ATTCCCCCACCCATACCTCTGGATGTCCCAATGGTTCTTATAAAGCCCAAGGAGGCATGTCCCACAGGTGAAGTGTACAAGGTAATGCATATTATTTTATTTTATTTTGGTCTATTTATAAATCAAATGATTGTGTGAACTATTTTATTTTGTTATAATATGTCATTGATAAGAAAAGTATTGATTCTGCAGCGTCTTCGACTTGAGCAAACCAGTAAGATTGATCCTTTAACATTGCTCGAGCAGATTTCAAGGAATGGATTGTCTCAAGATGTTTGTATCAACGATCTGGGTATGAATTTTTAGAGATGACTCAATGTGCCTTTTTCTCGATTGGTTGTTTGCTTCTTTTTCAAATTTGGGAATCTATACTGCCCCGATCTTATTAGTTTGGAATTGGTGTATAGGTTGTTTGGTTGGTTCTGATCGGGTTGGCCTGGTCATCTGACTAGATTTTTAATAACGAGCAGCTTTGTAGGGTTGTTTCCTCTCCTATGTGAACACCGGTTTCACAGTTGTTACTTTTTTTAAAAAAAAAAAAAGTATATATCTTACTGTATACTCTTGTATTTTAATCCATTAATCCAATTTTAAAAGAAATCGTGAAATATTGAAGCACACTTTGATTTCACGCATCATGCATCAAACCAATGCTTTTGTCGTTGATGCTATTGTAAATTGATGTATAGTGATTTGGGCCTGATTCGCATTGAGGCGCTGTTGGAATTTTGTTAGTATATCCATCCTAGGATGACTTATAGTTGGATATAACAGGTCACTATTATGGAAGTGCCACAATTCTATCTTCTGTCCTGTCCATTACCTTTACATGTTTATATTTGCGTTTTCCACAGAAGCACCAGCATTTGAAGTTCTCCCATCTCTTAAAAGATTGAAACAGCGTATAATTGCAGCTAGCCGTGGACAATATGACGCTGTTTTTATGTCTGGAAGGTATGGAGACTGAAAATGCTTTTGAATATCAATTTCTAATCCAGAACTTTGCATAACTTCCACAGGACTCGTCTCTGAGAGCACTTTATATTGCATACATGCACTGAATTAGTTCTCCCCTTTTCTTTTTTCTTTATACATCTAAATTGAGAAGGGGATTTGCGATAAATTGTATAGTTTAATATCTTTTCGGATAAGAGGAGGGATGACTATTCAAACTGTTCATAGATAGATTTTCAACATTTAATTTCGTATATAATTGGTTTCCCTCCCTTTCTTTTTTCTTTGTTATCTTGTTGTCTACAATTGCCCTCTCTCTCTCTTTTCTTTCTTTGAACACACCCAACCCCGTCCACCCTATTGTTTTGATGGACCAAAATCTTTGTCCCCAATGAATAACATACGTAGTTGGTAGACATAAACTTTAACTTTCACTATATCCGTTACTTGATTTAATATGGGTTGGAAATAGGGTTTGAATTTTTTAGAAATCACAAGGTTTGGGGGGGAAAGGGAGGATTAAAGAGATATGTGAATTGGGGTTTATAAAAGAGAAAGGTGTAAACAGAGCATTAACATGGGAGTATTTTGAAACCCTGAATATGTAAAAAAACCATATCCCAGTATCAATCATCCTTGGCTGAAAACTGAAAGTACCTACAAGCAATAGCGACAAAGAAACTCTCTATACCCAAGAGGGGGGGTGAATTGGGTTATCGCTATAAATGCGGAATTATAAAATCTTTGCCGATTTTAGGCTCTTATTACCAAGTGGGAGTTTTAGGCAATTTTCTCTATTCCAATTAATAGCCTATATGCAAGTTTTCTATTCAATAATATAAATATAAATAAACTTGCAAATAGTAAAAGTAGGGAAAGAGAGATACGACACCACGATATATAGTGGTTCGGCAAACCGTGCCTACGTCCACTCCCTCAAGCCTCGCTTGAAGATTTCCACTAGAATCGAGTTTTTCGTGGTTCACTCGTAACTAAGAGTTTTCCGCCAAGGCACACTCCGAACCTTTTATAAGATTGAGTTTTCTACGTAGGAGCACTCACAACCTTTACAAATTACCCAAACAATGGGATTTCACAAACCACAAGTGTTTTTGATATGAAAGATTTACAACACACTTGGGCACTCACAAATAATAAGAAGATTGTGTGAGAGCAAACCCAAGTGTTCTAAGCTCACTAAATGATGTGGAAGATGTGTGTGTGAGCTTGGATGAGTGTTTATGAATATGAAGGTGTATGACACTCTTTGTTTGCCTTAGAGAATGTATATGAAGGTTTTCTAGATCTCTAACCTAAGGCAAAGGAGTTGGGGTTCTATTTATAACAAAATGCAAAGTTTTCCCAAACTTACAGCGAGACCGGCGAGCACACCGGCGAGGGGACCGGCATACCGGTCTAGGGCTCCAACGGTAACATAACGTTCAAAAAACTAGCCGTTGGACCGGCGAGCAAACCGGCGAGGAGACCGGCGAGGAGACCGGCGAGGAGCTCCCTGGTTCCAGAGAGCATGATTTCTTAGCCAATACCGGCATGTAGACCGGCGAGGTAACCGGCACGGTATGGCCCGGTTCCAGTAGGCATGCAAAACAGGGGAAGGCCGGTTTAATGACCGGTAAGGGACCGGTAAGGTCCATGCCGGTTCCAGAGAGCTTCCCTAAGTACTAAAATGCAGATTTGAAGGTTTTAAAGCATTTTGTACATGCCCCTAATGCATCTAAGTGAATGTGCATGATCCATATAAGCTTAGGCACTTGAATATTACATCTCACATTACAACTTAAATCCTAAGCTAAGACTTTTGCAATATAATCTTCATTTTGCCGCAAGTCTTCACATTCTCGCTCTTCACCTCATATGCTTCGACACTTTTTGTAATGCTTCGTGTTTGTACGTCGAAGTCGTCAATTGCGTTGACGTCATCAAAATCCAATTACGCGACCAATTCGCCAACAATCTCCCCCTTTTTGATGATGGCAACCCCTTAAAACTTGTTGATACTTGTGAGCTTCTTGGAGTCCAAATTTGACCATTTTGCTCCCCCTCAACATAAGCTCCCCCTCAATGTGTGATTGTCTTCAAAATAGCTCTATAACAACTTGACAAACACATTAGTACATTACTTTTACTCCCCCTTAAACCAAGGGTGAGGGTTAAACAAGTTTTAATCTCATTTCTAATGATTTCTCCCCCTTTGACATTATCAAAAAGTGGAGAAGTAAAATTTAAATCTAAATGAGATACCAATTATTTATGTGCTATAAAAAGATACCAAAATAAAAAATATGCACATTTTGGCATTTCCCCCTTTTTGCCATAAAAAAATCAAAATTCATGCATAAATAGCATTTTTCAAAAGATAAATTCACATGAATACCATTTACAATCTAAGAGCATCTTAATCATGATTTCTCCCCAAATTTGATACAAATTAAAATAAATCAATAAATTCATTTGAATATCATATCACTTTTAAATATTCTTTCAAAATGAGTCATTTTATATCATGATACCAATTAAGACCAATGACTTCAATGCATTTTAATGATTGTCTTCTTATGAATATCTTACCAATTACTAAACAATCAAAATCCATGCTTTTCATGATTATTCAATTTCTAATACATACATTTCATGAAGTTCATCTAAGACTATGCCAATTTACATGCATTTCATTTTCAACCAATTAGTTCATATGGCAAGGCATATTCAATCAAGTGATCACATATATTGTATTTGACTCAATAAATTTCATGTGATACCAATTGAAATAGAATAGGGGTTTAAATATATGATTAAGGCACTAAAGGATATCAATGAACAATTGATACCAATGGAAGTTTGAATACTTGCCTAATCATTTTGTATGCTTCAAAACATTTTTATCAATTTGAAATATGCACACATACATAATTTAGAGGAAACGGTACCAATGTTTCCGTAAATACGGATTTTACCTTTACCGTTGCGATTCCTCATTTCCTTGAGCCTTTGGGATCAATTTTGCAATTATCTTTAAAAATCCATTCCCAAAGCTCCCCCTAAAAATTTATCAATTACACTTTGGTACCCAAACTTTCTTGGGTCCATTGGGGTTAGTTTTGATTCCTTGAGGAATCCATGCATTCTTATTCACATTCATATACATGCATTCAAAAATTTTATGTCCCTTTTTGTTACAAGCATGGCATGTGACATTTTCATTTATAACATTCTTAGCATGAGAATCGGATGCCTTAACAAAATAATTCTTCAAAAATTTTCTTTTAATGTAAGGCCTATATCCTAATCCTTCTCTTTTAAAAGCACATTTTTGAGATCCAATAAGCATATTAAAATTTTTATATCCCAATGTGAATTTGCTAAGTAAGTTTTGCAAATCTATAACCTTAGTGTTTAATAAAACATTTTCATTCAATATAGATTCACAATCGCATGTCTTAGAGCTAGATGGCATATTGATATGACATTTTCAAGTTCTAGCTTTTTCAATTTTAAACATGCATTTTCATCATTTAGGCATGCAATTTCTTTTTCATGTTTAGCCTTTAAGCATATAATCTCATTTTCTAAAACATGAATTTTATCCATATAACATGCATGTTCATTTTAAGTATAGCATGCTCATTTTTGACTAATTTTAATTTCTTTTTAAGCATATCACACAATTCTTTTAAACCATTAAAAGCATCAAGTAGTTCAGAATTGTGTACCTCTTCTTCTTCGCTTTCTTCTTCAATTTCAAAATGGATATCCTCATCCGTGATAGCCATGAATGCTATTGATTTATCTTTGACTTCAACTTCTTCCTCCTCGGATGAGCTTGAATCGCTATCGCTCCTAAGTTGAAGTTGCTTTCATTGCCTTTTTCTTTGATTTTCCTTTCATTTTCCTCAATGGGCAATCGGTAGCTATGTGACCCGGTTTGTTGCATTCATAACACACAATTTTCTTATTCTTCCGCGGCCATTTTTCTTCTTTAGCCTTTGATTTTCCCTTGAGTTTTGCGGATTTGAGAAGCTCTTTTACTTTATTGGTGATGCTTGCCAATTCATCATCACTATCATCTTCTTCACTTGAGCTTGACTCGTCTCTTTTTCTTGCTTTCAAGGCCAAGGACTTTCTTGTCCTTTTCTCATCTTCCTCCTTTTTGTCCATTTTGATCTCCATTTCGTACTCAAGCAACTTGCCGACCAAATCATCCATCTTCAAAGTGTTTATGTCGTTTGCTTCTTTAATGGAGGAGGTGTAGCTTCTAAACTCTTTCGAGAGAGATCTTAAAATTTTCTTCACTTGATCCGATGTCCCGATGACTTTTCCCAATGCTCCCAAATGATTGATGATGACCGTAAACCTAGAAATCATGTGATCGATTTCTTCCCCGGATTCCATCTTGAAATTGTCCAATTCGCACATGAACCGGTTGATCTTCGATTCCTTCACTTGACTTGTGCCTTCATTGACCATTTCCAAAGACTTCCATAAATCATATGCATTTCCACACTCCGGAAGTTTGTTTACTTGATCCCGATCAATGGCACATAGGAGTTGGTTGAGTGCTCTAGCATTTTGTGAGGCTATTTTTACATCCTCATTATCCCATTCCAAATTTGGCTTTGGAATATCAACCCCTTGCTATCCTTCTTTGTTGGCATATTTGCACCCCGTGTGATAATCAAATAGGATTGCGAATCATTGGCTAGGAGATAATTTAGCATTCTCATCTTCCAATAATTGTAGTCCGTTCCGGTGTAAAACGGAGGTCTAGTCGTTGAAAAACCCTCGGCAAGATTTGACGAGTTGCTTGTAGATGCCATGATCTATTCTCGGACGGTCAAGTCTTTCTAGAGAATACCTCGCTCTGATACCAACTGAAAGTACCTACAAGCAATAGCGACAAAGAAACTCTATACCCAAGAGGGGGGGTGAATTGGGTTATCGCTATAAATGCGGAATTATAAAATCTTTGCCGATTTTAGGCTCTTATTACCAAGTGGGAGTTTTAGGCAATTTTCTCTATTCCAATTAATAGCCTATATGCAAGTTTTTTATTCAATAATATAAATATAAATAAACTTGCAAATAGTAAAAGAGTAGGGAAAGAGAGATACGACACCACGATATATAGTGGTTCGGCAAACCGTGCCTACGTCCACTCCCTCAAGCCTCGCTTGAAGATTTCCACTAGAATCGAGTTTTTCGTGGTTCACTCGTAACCAAGAGTTTTCCGCCAAGGCACACTCCGAACCTTTTATAAGATTGAGTTTTCTACGTAGGAGCACTCACAACCTTTACAAATTACCCAAACAATGGGATTTCACAAACCACAAGTGTTTTTGATATGAAAGATTTACAACACACTTGGGCACTCACAAATAATAAGAAGATTGTGTGAGAGCAAACCCAAGTGTTCTAAGCTCACTAAATGATGTGGAAGATGTGTGTGTGAGCTTGGATGAGTGTTTATGAATATGAAGGTGTATGACACTCTTTGTTTGCCTTAGAGAATGTATATGAAGGTTTTCTAGATCTCTAACCTAAGGCAAAGGAGTTGGGGTTCTATTTATAACAAAATGCAAAGTTTTCCCCAACTTACAGCGAGACCGGCGAGCACACCGGCGAGGGGACCGGCATACCGGTCTAGGGCTCCAACGGTAACATAACGTTCAAAAAACTAGCCGTTGGACCGGCGAGGAGACCGGCGAGGAGACCGGCGAGGAGCTCCCTGGTTCCAGAGAGCATGATTTCTTAGCCAATACCGGCATGTAGACCGGCGAGGTAACCGGCACGGTATGGCCCGGTTCCAGTAGGCATGCAAAACAGGGGAAGGCCGGTTTAATGACCGGTAAGGTCCATGCCGGTTCCAGAGAGCTTCCCTAAGTACTAAAATGCAGATTTGAAGGTTTTAAAGCATTTTGTACATGCCCCTAATGCATCTAAGTGAATGTGCATGATCCATATAAGCTTAGGCACTTGAATATTACATCTCACATTACAACTTAAATCCTAAGCTAAGACTTTTGCAATATAATCTTCATTTTGCCGCAAGTCTTCACATTCTCGCTCTTCACCTCATATGCTTCGACACTTTTTGTAATGCTTCGTGTTTGTACGTCGAAGTCGTCAATTGCGTTGACGTCATCAAAATCCAATTACGCGACCAATTCGCCAACAAAAACAAATGTAAACTTGCCCAAAATGGGACCTGACTTTATAAAACAGTTCTTCAAGAATTTTAGAGTTACAAAATCTTGATAAGTGTTGAAATTCATGGGCCTAACTCAACCCAAATGCCAGCTTGAGAGTTGAGGGTTGTCCAATATTTATATTTTGAGTTTAATTGTTTATCTCAGCCGATGTGGGATATTTTCCTCAACACTCCCCCTCACGTGCAAACCGGTCTTTTGCCTGGTTCATGTCACGTGGACAGGTAGTGTGGGCCTACCCGTGCATGAGTATGGCTCTGATACCATGTTGAAATTCATGGGCCTAACTCAACCCAAATGCCAGCTTGAGAGTTGAGGGTTGTCCAATATTTATATTTTGAGTTTAATTGTTTATCTCAGCCGATGTGGGATATTTTCCTCAACAATAAGCACTCTCTCACTTTTTCCTTTTTTCTGTCTCCTTAAATTTCTACAAGATATAACTCATTGTGGTGCCAGTGTGGTTAATACACATGGGTTGGGTTGGTTTACATTTAAATGAAACAATTTAAAATTAAAATAAAAATAAAAAGAAAAGGTAAAAGCGCATGTTCCAGCAGCTGAATCCTGTGCCACACAAATCAAGAGGCTTAACTTCAAATATTTATTTTATATTGACCGTACTAAGTTTCAACTCATAGGTTAGTGCAAGAGGTTTAGTTTACATATATGTTATTTTTTGGAGGGGAAAAAAACAAAGCTTTAATTTATAGAATAAATGTTCACTCTAAGTTACAAAATACTTTTTTTCCACCAGGAATCGGTATCAAGTGAAATTGAGTTCTCCATTCACGTTATTTTATTTTTTAGTTCTGTAATCTCATTTTCTGCTGTCTATATTTGATGCAGCGGTAGCACTATTGTTGGGATCGGTTCCCCAGACCCTCCGCAGTTTATCTATGATGACGACGACTATCAGGATGTCTTTTTGTCAGGTAAGAATCATGTAATTGACCTGGAAGTTTACTAGTTCTTGATTATATAAAAAATGATTGCTGAAGACCCGAGTCAAATGACTTCTATTAATGAAATGGGTTTGAGATAATCATATAAACCGATGAAAAGATAAATTTAAACTTATTAATAATTAATTATTTGTTGTGATATAGTGGCTATAGCTAATCTTTCCATTCGTCTAGAATCAGAAGATTTTTCTAATTATTTAGTCTCATTTATTTAGTAACAGGATTGGCAATTTAATTATGGTGCCATGTGGGGTACAGAAGAGCTTTTGGGCAGTTAAAAATGGAACTCTTGTACTCCATTTTTTTCTGCATTAAGTGGGTTCTATTCCAAGTAAATTCCAATTCAGCTTGGGTTGTTCCTTGTTTCCAACTTGTATATAAACATTTGATTTTGGAGACGGAGATGAGATTAAGTGTTTTGTGCATGAAGTGTGCACATTACTTCAAGACTTGTTCTTTTGATCTCTACATCCTTTTCGGTCCTTGTTATAGGTTAGGATCATCGGTGAGATCACTGAGATGATATCAAATCCAATCTTTTGAACTATTTATCATGTAGAAGCAGATTCCATTTACTTCCCTGATCCACTATTGCGTTTTTTAAAAACATTTATTGCCTAATGGCATCTCAATCCCCTCCTCGCCCATGTGAGTGGGAATTGAACCCAAACAATCTTTGTATTTGGGGGGATCTTTGTAGGTTAAGTTGAATCTCGCTTCAAACATGAATAGTAATTTGATTTGTGCTGCTGTCATTGGCACTATTTTTCTGAATTAAATGTGAACCCATGGCTTTGTGACTCCTCCATTTATGACGGAGCAAAGGATGACTCCTTGAAACTTCTTTTGGTAGTTGGCTTCCCAGATCTGTCTAGTTTGTGACATGAACAAAAATTCACAACTCATCAAATATGTTATTGGGGCTTGAGCAGTTATCCTTTGGTGTTTGAGCGGTAAATTCATAACTGATACCTATCAAGGCATTGGCTATTGCCCTTGAGCAAATAATTCTTGAGCTCGAGCTTGGATACTAGTGTAGAGTAGTTAATCAGAAAGCCACGGTCTCATGATCCTGCATAAGATAGAAAACGGATTAATTTCTTGTGCATACATGGGTGAGTACATATTATCACCTTACTAAAGTAGTCTTTAGATAGATGTAAGCAACCAATCCACAACAAATAGTGTCAAGGAAAAACTTGGAGATCTCGACTTGCTATCTTGTCCCTCCATTTCCATGCCTAGCACTTGCCCTGTGCGACAGCTTGTCCACTATGCCGAGTAGGTCCACCACAGGAAGTTAGATCCAAGATTATCATGTTGGGGTGGTTGGTAGGCCAATTAAGCAAGGTAGGGGCCAGTGGGCCACAAGGGATTGGCTAGCTGTGGGAAAATATAGTGTCCCATATTGAAATGGATGGATATTGGGCATGTAAAGGTTAGGTGGGTATGCATGCTGTATCACTTAATTGGCCTGTCTTTTGGTTAACGGGAAACATCTAGCATGTGAGAATAGATATTATACTTCTATAGGATTTCTCTAAAGCTTTTTTTTACCTTAAAAACTTTTATTTATTTATTTATTTAATAAATATTGCATAAATGGAATCCAAACTGCCTCATCTCTCGTGTGAGCAGTGTTCGAATGGTTTTACCCGTTTATTTAACTCAAGTTGTTTATCCAACTTATCACCACCATTGATTTGTAGAACAGAAAAGAGACTCGGTGTTTAAACCTCTGGAATGGGTAACATGTGGTTTTTTTATTTTTCTTTCTATGTTTATTTTCGCTTCTTGAAACATGGCATAAAGGATGCATTATCAGATATCTAGGTTGTTATAATGTACCTTTTCATCCCAAAAACGATACCTGACATTGAATGAATATTTTTTGTTGATGCAGAGGCTAGGTTTATCACTCGTGAAGCGAATCACTGGTATAGAGAACCTGCTTCGACAAACGATTCTAGTCAACCCCCTGCGTTTTCCGGAACTGCGGGGTGATGCATTGTCATGGATAATGCAGAAACAAGCAACAGAATCTGTACTGTTTACTTTTGTGCTTCTTCATTGTATGTAACCAAGAAATGTTAAAATGATTGTAATGAGCTGCTGAGCAACTGGGACTGGAGGCCATTAAAGAGTGAAAAATGTGAAATGTCGTTGGTTGGTTAATAAAGAATGGTTTCATTTCAAAATTGATATCAAAAGCAATTATACCAAAATGATAGATTTAATGTTTTCAAAAGTTATATAAAACCTTTGTATTAACTTAAAGTTTGTCAAATCATGAGCCTTCTTTTCATATTCGCTTCTGTTTAACTTTTATTCTTTTTGTAATAAGGTAAAAAAAAAAAAAAAAAAAAAAAAAAGGCTCATTTGGGATTTAAGTTGAAGAAAGCAGCAGAAGTTATATGAATAGAATTGAATTAGAATCATCTCTTTTTTCTTTTCCTTTGTCACATTTAATTCAATTGGATTTATGTTTTTGTGTATAATATGAACATATTTGAATTACGATTGAATAAACAGCGGATCGGATGAGTTAGCGGAAAAATAGAATTCGAATATGAAAATTTGACGACGCCTTCATGGTTTAGGATTTGATTGTGAGGTTCTGAGTTTGAGTTCATAAGATGTGTTGACGGGTAATTTTCGTCCCAGTGACAGTTTTGAGATAACCCTTCTGAGACAATCCTTATTCAACCTTGAATTTGTTTGGTTATGGGAGAACAAAAGCAAACGCGATAAAAGACAAAAAGAACACACAAAGTCGACAAGGAGAATTTTAACGTGGTTCGGCGGAGCGAGTCCTGCCTACGTCCACGGGCACAAAGTGGTGAAAAAAAAGAAGCAGCAGAAGTTATATGAATAGAATTGAATTAGGATCATCTTTTTTGTATTTTCTTTTCCTTTGTCGCATGTGATATACAATTTAATCTTATCTTTTTTCTAATGGTCACATGTGACATTTAATTCAATTTTAGGGATTTATGTTTTTGTGTATAACACGTCATATGAACTCATTTGAATTAGGATTGAATAAACAGCGGATCGGGTAGAGTTAACTGAAAAATAGAATTCAAATCTGAAAAATTGATGACGCCCCTTAAATGGTTTAGGATTTGATTGTGAGGTGTATTTCTTGTAAGTGTCTAGGACAAATAACGATTTTATCTGTTTCACTTAAGTCCAAATCAGATGATTTAATGACAGAATTTCAAACATTTCGAAAAAATTGGATCGTGTCAAACCTAATATTCGATCGATTTAAAAAAAAAAAAAATCAATCCAATAAATTTAATATCTCAAAACCGATCAAATCGAATCGATAATCAAATTTACCCGATTTTTTAACCCCTCTAATTTGAATAACGGCCAATGAACTTTCTATCAACCTTTGTTTTTAATTTTTCTTTTGCCCCAGTATTAATTGAGAGCAACACCAACACGCCTTCAGCAGGAGGTGGGTAGCTGAAAAAATACAAAAATTAGTTAGCAGTTGGCCCCCTTATTTATTAACCGCCGCCAGCTGTCAAAAAGCCTCACATTCACTTCACCATATATATATATATATATAAAAAAAGAAAAATATTACTACTAACAACTTCTTCACAAAAATCTTACTGGGCCGCCCGGATCCATTATGAAGAACCGCAGCACGGCAATCGTTGCTTTCATTTTTATAACGGCTTGTATCGGAGCTTCATCGGCTCATGATGCGTCGGCTCCGGGGCCGGCACCGTCGTCGGCTGAGGACGACTGTTTGACGAAACTGCTGAACATGTCGGATTGCTTGTCGTACGTGACGGAGGGGAGCAATCTGACGGTGCCGGATAACGCGTGCTGCCCGGAACTTGCGGGTTTGGTGGATAGCAATCCAATTTGTTTGTGTCAACTTCTTGGGAAAAGCGATTCTTATGGAATCAAAATTGATCTCAATAGAGCTCTCAAGCTTCCTTCTGTTTGTCGCGTCACCACTCCTCCTGTTAGTCTTTGCTCAGGTACTTTCTTCTTTTTCTTTTTTCTTTTTTAAATATTTAGTAATTAAAATAATAATATCAATATTAATACAATTAATTAGGATTGGGTACGCAAGGTGATAATTTAATGGCAAATAACTTAAATTTGATTATCAGATCATGAGTTCGAATTCATGTGATATATTTTTTTTTAAGAATGTGAAGACAATCGTAGAATTTTATTATCTCCACTTAAATTTAAGTGTGGTAACGATTCAAAACAAAAAATAGGAATGACTTTAAAAAATCCATCCACATTTCAAGTGTTTTTTAAATTGTATTATTCATATTTTAAGGGTTTTAAATTTAAATTTGGATAGGATGCACTAAAATTAGATTTTTCTATTATTTTGAAATTAATAATCGACAAAAGAAATGTCTTTTTATATAAGTAATAACAAATCAAAAGGAAATAGTAATAAACTCATCCACTTCTAACTTAATAATTTTAAAAATACAGGGAAATTATTTTATTTTCACGTGAAATTATACGAAAGTAAGAAAAAATATCACTGACACTTTAGATTATTAATTTTTTAACCTGAAATTTAAAAAATTAATTTTTATGAAAAAAAGATAAATTTTTACAAAGCACCGACCGAAAAATAATGTACTAAAACTAGACATTTTCAAAACATGGGGAAAAATTAATATAATTTTCCGAAAATAATAATTTCTTTGTATAATTAATCTAGCGACATATGCATACCGGCGTCTGTGGTATCTCGCGACCAATTTTAATGTCATTAATGGCGAACCACCTTTATAGTTGGGCTTGTAAATGCATCAAATTTTATTTTAATTGTTAAAAATCTTATCATCAAATCATTTTTTTTCGGATTTAAACGGAATAGATAAAATCTTCGATTGTTTCAGATTCTTATTCTCTGAATTCGATCATAGAATCTCAATGTAAAATTCTAAACTTTACATTTTCCAAAAAAAGAAAGATTATCAACTTTACACTATCAAACCACCACGACTAATAAATGCATCACGCTACTATTAACTCGCTGCTGTTATAAAGTCTGTAGGGACCACATGAAACATCAAAAGTATATTGAAGTACACACGTTTAAGATATAATTTATAATTTAATTTTTGTTTTTATTTATTTTAATCCTAAATTTATGTTTTCCGTGTGTTTTCCTGTTAATTACCTAATAAAATTTATCCATGAACGTGTACTATTTGATAATACTTCACTTAGAAATGGAATGTCACTAGGGATTTAAATTTTTTAGAGTAATTTAAACTAAAATCAAAACCGAAACGTACATCTAATATATGATACTTAAAATAATAGAAAAATTACGTTATAACTAGACGTATCTGACTAAAAATATCAAATATCTAAAACCAATTGAAATATTCAAAATATTCAAAAAGTTAGTATATGAATATTGGATATTAGATGCCAGGTATTCGATCTAAACTATGAATATTGGATATCAATTACTAAAATCTTATTGTTCAATAACTTAAATAATAATCTTGTACTAAAAACAATATTTTATTCTTGCATGTTAATCACACAACTAAGCCACTAAGAAATTAGCTCTTATCGTGCCTTAAAATTTCAACAATCATATTAATACGTTGAGTGGTTGGGTCGAGTATAAATATTTACACCATAATACTAATAAAGATAAAAATTTTGTATGAACAGAAACCCACATGGAGACCTGATACGTTAGAACCATATAGATATATAAAAAAAAAAATTGTGCGTGTTTGTTGAGCTGATCATATACGGGTTTGACATCCCCAATGATACTATATGGGTGAGTGAATTATAATAATTTATTATTATTATTGTGGTGAATGGATTGTAATAACCTATATATATAAGTTAAATATTTTAAAGCCTCCGTATTGCGTCACGTGACGACTTATTATTTAATTTTATTAAATAAAAAACTTATTACAATAAGAATACCTTCAATTGTAAAATTAAAATTTCTCTAAAATTAATTATATTATTAAAAATTAAAATTAGAAACCTATAATAAAATAAAAACATAATATCATATTAAAATTAAAAAACCTATTATTTTAATATGTGCTACATAATCTCTACAATATTTTTTTATTATTAAATTATAAAAAATAAAAACATCTCTAACTTAATTTTTTATTATTAAATTATAAAATTAAAATAATATTTTATTAAATAGAAAATTTATTATGATATAAAAATAAAATCTCATATTTATTGTTAACTAATAATATTAAAATATATTTATAATTTGTTATTACTAAATTATATAATTAAAATAAGAAACATATTACAATATAAAAATATAATATCTGATTAAAATAATAAACTTATTTATTTAATTAATTAATTAAATAATAAATAAGAAACCTATTATAAAATAAAAATATAATCTCTTATTAAAATAAGAAACCTATTAATTTAATACGTGACACTTAATCTTTATAATTAATTTTATAATTATATTATAAAATAAAAATAAAAATAAAAATATAATCTCTTATTAAACCTATTAATTTAATACGTGACACATAATTTATATAATTAATTTTTTATTATTAAATTATAAAAAATAAAAAAAAATCTCTAAAATTTATTTTTTATTATTAAATTATAAAATTAAAATTAAAATATAATCTCTTATTAAAATAAAAAACCTACTAATTTAATGCGTGATACATAATCTCTATAATTCAATTTTTATTATAAAATTAAAATATCTCTAAAATTAATTTTTTATTTTAAAATTATAAAATTAAAATAATTAAAATTATAAAAATTATTACAATATAAAAATAAAATTTCATATTTATTATTAAATTATAAAATTAAAATATCTCTGTAATTTTTTTATTAAATTATAAAATTAAAATATGAAACATATTACAATATAAAAACATAATCTCGTATTAAAATAAGAAACATATTACTTTTATTTATTAATAATATATTTTTTATTATTAAATTATAAAAATAAGTCTCATTAAAATAAAAAAACATATGTGATACATAATCTCTATAATTAATTTTTTTTATTAACTATTATAATAAAAAGATATATTGTAATCTCTTATATTAAAAAAACATAAGTGATATTTAATCTCTACAATTAATTTTTTATTAGTAACTGATAAAAATTAAAATTAAAATCTATTACAATATTAAAGCATAATCTCCTACTAAAATAATAAATATAAATAGCAGTCATCCATAAAAGTTAGCCAAATTTTTAATTTTTGGGTATATTATTATTTTTTATTTTACTTTAAATTATTTTTATAAGTTTTTTCATAATTTTTATTATTTATTATACTTCATGATGGACACTCTTATTATTAGCTCTTAAACAATGACAATTAAGATTTTAAGTTTGAAAATAAAATTTAAGCTTAAATTCAATAAATTACATTAAATTTCATTGAAATTCATCTGAAAGAAAATTTAATATTTTTAAAGTTATTTATAATTATGAATATGTTTTCAAATGAGAGATTAAGACGAAAGAGAAAGTGTAATGTGATTTAAAAACAGTGTTTGAGAATTGATAGAAAAACAAATAAGATATAAATATTTAATGTAAGTAAATAAATTATCTCATTTATTGTATAAAGCCAACTATATATGAATCATTTACAATATCAATATCTAAAATCTTATTAATATTTTTGTTATGATATGAAATTATAATCAAGGATGTGCTCAACCGCACAAAATGCAGGCCCCATACAAGTTTATTATTAAATTATTTATTTTGCGTATACATATCAAGTATTAGATATTTAAAACCGACAAATTTTTTTCAAATATTAAATATTTTTTTGTTATATATTTTTAAAATCAAAATATAATCATTATCCTATATATTTTGAACAAAAATAATATTTGTATAACCATGTGTATTTGAAAAAAATTTATTCTTTTTTATCCTTTATATTTTTAAAAAAATATATATGATTACACAATTAATCGTATAATTGATTGTAAACATATCATTATTGTATTTCAAATATCGGATCGTCATCTAAAATATTCTGAACCTCTTATATTTATAAAAAAAACACACATATGTCATATATATTGTGCGAATAAACTTGATACAAAAATTGTGAATTGCTGCTTTAAATGTTGATACCTATCACCTCATCAAAGATATGCACCACATGAAAGTAAACATTAAATTATATTTAAAATTCCAAAAGTATTGATCATTTATCATATAAAGATATATACCCCCAAATTTATTAGGGGGATTTTGGTTTAATATTTGAAACAGTCTTTTTAACTTGAAAATAAAAAGAACAGAAATATATATATATATATAATGGGATACAAATAATAATGCAGGTGTTCAGCCACCAGGTGGTTTAGCTGCCAGCCCTCCAACTGGAAATAATGACAATGCAGCTTCAGGCAACGCATGCTCTGTTCTTCTGTCGATAATTGTTGGGTTAGCATTTGTATTTCTGATTTAAAAATTTTATTATTTAATTATTCTGAGTTGTTAAAATTATGTTGTAATGTATTTGTACCCTCATAATTTGTGCCTAGTGACACCCCTATCATTATCTCTTCTTGCTTTATTTATCCATATTTTCTCATAATATAATTTAATTTGAAAAAGTAATTTCTCATCTATGTATTATAATCAATGATATGAAGAAAACGGTGAAAAAGCGACGGAAAAATCCGTAGTTATTCTGTTGCTAATGATAACTAACTAAAGTGAGATGACTCTGGTTCTTGTAATCTCAGTATGATCATCAACCTCATTCTCATCATTCTGTGAATCCAAAGCCATATTCCCAAGCCTAAGCAAACTCCCAGTTGCCATTATTGCTTTAGGGTTTATATCATGCAGAGACCTGGCATACAAGCTTTTACTTGCACGACACGCAGCTTCAAATACCTCCTTATTTTTCTTGCAACCCAAAAGACAATGTCCTAAAATCCTCAACACCGGCTGCAACAGCTCCCATGGCAACGGAATCCTCCCCTCTTTCTTCCCCACCGTCCGATCACCATCACCATCACCATCACCATCTTGGCCAGCCCAAGCTTGACAAAACTTGCAGAAATCAATCTTAGATTCTACAGGCATTTGTGGGATCTTACTGTAATACAACTCTAACGTAACCCCAACAATTCTAGCCCTCCTCGTAGATCTCACCGTTCCGTGAGGCTCAAGGCTCGGAGATATCACCGCCAGGTTCAAATCTGTGGCGTTGTTTTTCGGCTGAGCTTTTGCCTCGTGATAAATGCTCGGGTGGGACAGATCCGGGACGTTAACGGTGACGGACTGCCCGTTACGGGAGGCGGTTTCGTGGGCGTAGAGTGCTAACAGAACGGCCTCGAAACCCGCCAAGGGCTTGCGGATGGTGACGCGGGAGAGGTAAACGCCGGCGATGATGGGGAGGAAACGGATGACGACGAGCTGCAGCTGGGGGTCGTTTGATTGGAATGTGTCGTAGAGCCAACGGCAGAGGGTGTCGTCTCCGGCACCGGAGTTTGGTTGGCGGAGGAGGGCGGAGATTTGGGAGGAAATTTTGGGATCGTTGAGGAGAGAGGAGGCTTCAGGGGGTTGAGAATCGGAGGGAAGGATGCTGCTGAGGATGCTTTTGAGGGATTCATATGCTGTTTGTGCTTCTGACATTTTTATTTTTTTGATTTTTGATTTAGAAGAAGATTATGAATTTATTATACCCAAAATAAATAAGCTTCTTTATAACCATAAATGATGTAAGAGAGGAGATGAACGAGGAGATAAAATTGGATCCTTTATTTAACATTTCAAATATGCTAAATAATTTTATATTATGCTAAGTAATTAATGTGATTAATAATGCTACTTTAATTAATTTGGCATACATGTTACATAATACTAGTTTTATTATTATAGACAATGGGTGTGTGGTTTTTAGCAATTTTAATTTTACATCCAAAATTTTAATTAATGTATTAATTTATGCATTTATGTGTATATTAGTATCTTGATTGAAACATTTTATATGTAAACAAAAGTGGGAAGTTGATTGTTGGTTTTTATTCCTCTCTCGTAGAAAATTGAAAACTTCTTAATTTTTTTATTCAATCTTATCTAAAGATACGAAAGAATAAAAATAAGAAAGTTATTCTTTGTGGTTATATTAGAATGCCAAAAAATCAAGTCGACTGGCTTATCTTTATGTTGATCATTACAGGCCTCTCGAATCTTCTATTTACCTTATTTCATTTTCTGTGATTTGTTATTTTGAGTTGTATGCCTTCAACAAAAGGGTACCTGTACCCGAAACCGACACAGGTGCTCTTGGCAATCAATGCCTCCCTTCTCTACTTTGACCTTCTTGCATATTTTTAATTTTTGTTTTACGCCCCGTAACTCTTCCTACAAAGATATATGGTTATTAAATCGTTAGCACCGCATAAAAATATTCCCATGTTGATTGAAATTTCAAATATAAAATTGAACCTAAAAATATTAAATTTGTACTAAATTAGTTCATAACACCAAAAAAATAAATAAAAATTATTGAGTTATTTTTGGGTGTTCGGCTGGAGCAATATGTTACCTACCTAATTTTAAGGACGCATAACCAATTATTTTGTGCTAATCAAGATCGTTCGAGTGACCATGAACCTCTCAATTAGGATTGTTCGAGGGATCATGTACCTCCCGATACCCAACCTTAATTGAATCCTTAATTGATCTCTTCAATGCCTTCATTATTATGATGAATGATTTAAATAGGTATTACAAAGAGAATTATCCTGATGAAGGATTCTATTCTAAATCAATTACATAATCAGGATAACAAACTTATCCCTTAATTTATTAAAATACTGTATCTAGAGAATAATAAATAATCCTAATATTCGTTAACTGCACGGCTTTGTGTTTGCTTGAAACTCACATGCTAATCTTTGAAAGAAAGCTAAATATCAGTTAGCTAAAGTTTAATCCATGATCCATCAATGCACATGCACATGCACATTTACGTGCCTTATCTTCTTAGCAAGGTGGCACTTTGTCAAAGTTGTTATACTAAATTATTCGTGTAACAATCTAATAATTTATTGTCACGCATCTCAAAATATTAAAAAATAATTGAAAAGATGGATATTAAATAAGACATATCATTTACTAATTTATTAGTGATATCAGGTCAATCATACTTCCGTTGCATCAAAGAATTGCTCCAAAATTACATGCATGCTTACGTTACTATTGCGCAAGCCCGGCATCGAGGTCCCAAATTCATGCACATGATATTCCTTCTCCCTTGAATGAAACCGAGTCCCCAAGCAGCATCTGTATTGGAGCCAAGCCAAATGCGGCCAATGAACAAAAAGCTGATGCTTGCCAACGGAAGGTCTGAACTTTAAGAATGGCATCATCTTCTTACAGCGCAATTAATGCTTTTCCATTTGTGATGTGCTTGATCAAGCCGGTGGTATTCGCGGGGCTTCAAAATACACGAGTCAGAGATTATGGCTGACCCAATAGCTTCTGATAGAGTTTTAGGACTTGCTATTCGCAAGTTTTCCTTCAACCCACGGTCAAAACATTCAACCTGTTGTTCCACACTAATCTTCCCCCCACACGATTGAGTAGGGGTGTCAAATTTATCCGGATCCACATGGATCCAGGTCCGTGATTAAAATATCTGAACCCGGATTTAATAAATTAGGACCCGGGTAAATCTGGATTTGGATCCGGATCTGGGATCCCACAGGTCCGGTCCGGAAAAAAATAAATAAAATAAAACATATTAGAATATAATAAAAAATATAAAATAATATGTATATATATACATGGCCGGCCCTTGGACAGTGCCAAAAGGGCTGCTGTCCAGGGCCCAAGGCCAAAAAAGGGCACCAAGCAAGGGATGTTAATATTTTTTCTTAATTTTTTAATTGTCCAGAAATTTCATCGCCACAAATCTCATCTCCTCCACAAACCCCTTAGCCAAAAAAGGGCACCAGCCACCAAGGGATATTTTTTCTTAATTTTTTAATTGTCCAGAAAGTCCATCTTTAATGTTGGTGAAATTTAAAAGACTGGGGCAATAAATTGGAACTGAAAAGATTATGTATAGCGTTAATGTTGGTGTTTACACCACATGAAAATACACATTAAATTACATTTAAAATTCCGAAAATATTTATCATTTTTCATATAAAGATATATACTCGCAAATTTATTAGAGGATTTTGGTTTAATTTGAAACTGTCTTTTTGTTTTAGGTTTCATTTTGTTAATTATAAGTTATTACTGATTCCAATTGCATTTTGTGTGTGTTTTTCCCAGGGGTGGGAGTTCCCATTGGAGCTCCTTCAGCAACCCAAGGATCTCTGTCACCAGGTATTTATTTCATTTCAAATTACTTTATATAATTTATATTTTATTTATTTATTTTAGTATTTAAAACATTTATACGCTCTCTTAAAGCATGACACCTTTTAAGGAATGTATCATTTTCCACTATAGAATATAGTATTAGATTCTGTTATGAAATCTTGGCATAAAGATAAAAAAATATCTAGACTGCAAGTGAACGAGAAAATACGATCTTGATTACAGGGAAAGATAAAGATAAAAAAATATTTTTTGTTAGAAATAATTGGTGTGGAAAATATATGACTAGTGTGCAAGTGAATGAGAAAATATCATTTTGCTCATAGTGGTTTTAAAAATTTCAAATTGCCTCTTGTAAATTATACGGAAGAGAAAAGACAAATTATTATATAGATATGATCACTGAAATCTATTTATTTTAAAAAATAATTACCCGTTGGAATTAATTTTTTTTCCCCTTCATAAATGCCTCGTGTAAACTTGAAAATAAAATAAAATAAATAAATAAAAACAGAAATATATAACGGGATACGAATAATAATGCAGGTTTAGCTGCCAGCCCTCCAACTGGAAATAATGACAATGCAGCTTCAGGCAATGCATGCTCTGTTCTTCTGTCGATAATTGTTGGGTTAGCATTTGTATTTCTGATTTAAAAATTTTATTATTTAATTATTCTGAGTTGTTAAAATTATGTTGTAATGTATTTGTACCCACATAATTTGTGCCTAGTGACACCCCATCATTATATCTCTTGCTATATTTATCCATCTTTTCTAATAATATAATTTAATTTGAAAAAGTAATTCTCATCTATGTATTATAATCAATGATATGAAGAAAAACTGTGAAAAAGTGACGGAAAAATCTGTTGTTATTCTGTCGCTAATGGTTAAAATGATAACTAAAGTGAGATGACTCTGGTTCTTGTAATCTCAGTATGATCATCAATCTCATTCTCATCATTCCGTGAATCCAAAGCCATATTCCCAAGCCTAAGCAAACTCCCAGTTGCCAATATTGCATTAGGGTTTATATCATGCAGAGACCTGGCATACAAGCTTTTACTTGCACGACACGCAGCTTCAAACACCTCCTTATTTTTCTTGCAACCTAAAAGACAATGTCCCAGAATCCTCAACACCGGTTGCAACAGCTCCCATGGCAACGGAATCCTCCCCTCTTTCTTCCCCACCGTCCGATCACCATCACCATCACCATCACCATCACCATCTTGGCCAGCCCAAGCTTGACAAAACTCGCAGAAATCAATCTTGGATTCTACAGGCATTTGTGGGATCTTACTGTAATACAACTCCAACGTAACCCCAACAATTCTAGCCCTCCTCGTAGATCTCACCGTTCCGTGAGGCTCAAGGCTCGGAGATATCACCGCCAGGTTCAAATCCGTGGCGTTGTTTTTCGGCTGAGCTTTTGCCTCGTGATAAATGCTCGGGTGGGACAGATCCGGGACGTTAACGGTGACGGACTGCCCGTTACGGGAGGCGATTTCGTGGGCGTAGAGCGCTAACAGAACGGCCTCGAAACCCGCCAAGGGCTTGCGGATGGTGACGCGGGAGAGGTAAACGCCGGCGATGATGGGGAGGAAACGGATGATGACGAGCTGCAGCTGGGGGTCGTTTGATTGGAATGTGTCGTAGAGCCAACGGCAGAGGTTGTCGTCGCCGGCGCCGGAGTTTGGTTTGCGGAGGAGGGCGGAGATTTGGGAGGAAATTTTGGGGTCGTTGAGGAGATAGGAGGCTTCAGGGGGTTGAGAATCGGAGGGAGGGATGCTGCTGAGGATGCTTTTGAGGGATTCATATGCTGTTTGTGCTTCTGACATTTTTATTTTTTTTATTTTTTATTTAGAAGAAGATTATGAATTTATTATACCCAAAATAAATAAGCTTCTTTATAACCATAAATGATATAAGAGAGGAGATGAACGAGGAGATAAAATTGGATCCTTTATTTAACATTTCAAATATGCTGAATAATTTTATATTTGCTAAGTAATTAACATGTTACATAATATATATTACTTTTATTATTATAGACAATGGGTGTGTGGTTTTGAGCAATTTTAATTTTATATCCAAAATTTTAATTAATATATTAATTTACGCATTTATGTGTATATTAGTATCTTGATTGAAACATTTTATATGTAAATTAGTATGTTAATTGAAATTTTGAGTATAAAATTGAACCTAAAAAATATAAATATATTATGATGAATGATTTAAATAGGTATTAAAAAGAGAATTATTCTGATGAAGGATTATATTCTAAATCAATTACCTAATCAGGATAACAAACCTATCCCTTAATTTATTAAAATACTGTATCTAGATAATAATAAGTAATTCTAATCTTCGGTAATTGCACGGCTATGAGTTTGCTTGAAACTCACATGCTAATCTTTGAAAAAAAGCCAAATAACAGTTAGCTAAAGTTTAATCCATGATCCATCCATGGAGAAAATTTACAATGCAACAATGGTACCATGTCATCCATGTAACAAGTCAATCATTCATTACCACGCGTGCTAAAAAATTAAAAAACAACTAAAAAATAGGTATTAAATTATACATGTCAGTTTCTAATTCGTTGGTGATACCACGTCACTCATACCTCCGTTGCACCAAAGAATTACTCCCATCCATTCACATGCACATGCACATGCACATGCACATTTACGTGCCTTATCTTCTTAGCAAGGTGGCACTTTGTCAAAGTTGCGAGAAAATCTATAATATAAAAGAGATATCACGTTATCCGTGTAATAATTTAATAATTCATTATTACGCGAGTCAAAATATTAAAAAACAACTAAAAAATGAATATTAAATTATTCATACCATTTACTAATTTATTAGTGATATCACGTCACCCATATTTTCGTTGCATCATAGAATTATTCCTTACGTTACTATTGCGCAAGCCCGGCCTCGAGGTCCCAAATTCATGCACATGACATTCCTTCTCCCTTAAATGAAACTGAGTCCCCAAGGTTACTGCAATTGAAATCTTCAGCGTTCCCCCGAGCAGGATCTGTATTGGAGCCAAGCCAAATGCGGCCAATGAACAAAAAGCTGATGCTTGCCATGGAAGGTCTGAACTTTAAGAATGACATCATCTTCTTACAGCGCAATTAATGCTTTTCCATTTGTGATGTGCTTGATCAAGCCAGTGGTTTTCGCGGGGCTTCAAAATACAGGAGTCATAGATTCTGGCTGACCCAATAGCTTCTGTCTTCTGATAGAGTTATAGGATTTGCTATTCGCAAGTTTTCCTTCAACCCACTGTCAAAACATTCAACCGTTGTTCCACACTCATCTTCCCCCCCCCCCCACACGATTGAGTAGGGGGTGTCAAATTTATCCAGACCGGGCCCAGATCCTTATGGAGGGCGAATCCGGATCCGGATTCGTATTCGGGATCGCACAGATTGGCCGGATAGACTCGAAGCCGGGAAAAAATAAATAAAATAAAATATATTAGAATATAATAAAAAAATACAAAATAATATGCATATATAAATAAAAATATAATACAATATAATTAAAAAATATAAAAGAATTGAAATAAAACTAATAAAATTAATAAAATACAAATATAAATATAAATTAAAACAGTTAAAAAATGGGTATTCAGATCCGAAATCGTGTATATTTACCCGGATTTGAGTCCGGACTTGGGATAATAAAAATACTTCCGGATCCGGATCTAGATTTTGCCATCCCTACTATTGAGCAACCTTGTTAACTCAGTATGGTAGTCTTGAACAGCCCCTCAATGCCTTAGTTTTGGCAGATCCCTAAAGACGTTTTGGTAAACTTGGGTCTCTTCATCTTCTTTCTGTAAGTGAGAAGGAGCCGTACATGTTGCCACATAACTTCTCACAATATCCCGTGATTCATGGTGACAGATTTTTTTTAATCTTGGCTTGTAGCTAGGCTTGAGAATCTGCAGTAGGAGCACCATCAAATGACGCCACAACAAATAGATCATCACGTCACTCAAAATCGAGCAATAGATTTTGCTCGAAATTGATAGATAGAGATTGAATCGTTTCAGCCATTTGTTTCATCAACAGCTCGATCTTCGGCCGCCCTAAACTTGATAGATAGTACGTACCTAAATTCGAGGACGCGTAACCGGTTATTTTATGATAATCAAATCATTTGAGGGACATTGTATCTCCTAATTATCACTTGTAGGGGTGTTCACGGGTCGGGTCGGGTCGGGTTTTTTTGTTTTTTTTGTGACCCGATCGGATCGGGTCAGTCGGGTCGGTCGACCCGAAACCCGAATTTTGAATACATGACCCGCGCGGGTCGGGTTAAAACGGGTCGGGTCAAAAAACTGCGGGTCGGGTCGGGTCACCATAATAATTGATTAAATCTAATATATATATTTTGCTGACTTAAAAATACCAAGGTGGACGCGTAGCTGAAATGGTTAAATAGCTGTCTTAATATCCTTGTGAACTGCGGTTCGAATCTTGCCAACTACTTTTTTTTTAATAAATTAAAAGATTAAAAATTGAGAAAGGCGGGAGAAGCTGGGAATCGAACTGCCAACCTCAACAAGAATCAGTATGATTTAACCATTACAACAACATGCGTTCCTTGAAAACTTAGTACCATTAAAAATATATATACAATAATTAGTATATTATTTAAATCGGATCGGGTCGGGTCGGGTCACTATTTTTTAACTGAAACCCGTGACCCGACCCTACATTTCGGGTCGGGTCAAAATTGACCCGAAATCAATTTATAAATTTCCTAAACCCGACCGGGTCGGGTCGGGTTGGTCCGGGTCGGGTCGCGGGTTGACCCGACCCTATGAACACCCCTAATTATCAGGATCATTCGAGAGACCCTTTCAACCTTAGTTGACTAATTAATTGATCTCTTCGACACCTTTATTATTATGATGAACGATTTAAATAAGTAATACAAAGAGAATAATATATCCCATTACCTTATTAAAATACTATATCCAGATAATATAATAAGTAATCCTAATATTCGGTAACTGCACGGCTATGAGTTTACATGAAATGCTAATCTTTGAAAGAAAGTTAAATAACAGTTAGCTAAAGTTTAATCCATGATATTTAGTATTTACGTGCCTTATCTCCTTAGCAAGGTGGCACTTTGTCAAAGTTGCATGCATCATGCATGCTTAAGTTACACCAAATTAAAAATATGCACATTTTACTATTTTTAGTGGCAAAATCATATTTCGCCACTAAAATATAGGTTTTTAATGGCGAAATCATATTTTCGTTTTCGCCATTAAAAGTGTAATTTCTTGTAGTGCCTTTATATGATCTCAAGAGTTCAGTTATTAGACCTAAAGTCTCACATATTAGTAAAGCTGGCTTGTAATGACCTCTTGGCCGATTTTTGTACTGGGAATTTTCCTGTCATCATCAGTAATGCTTTTGTAATTTTCCTTCTTCTGCAATGATATGGGTACTTCTTATTGAGGAAAAAACACCAAATAGTTATAATTCATAATTTCATATCACTACTAACAGGGGCGAAGTCAAGAGGTTTTTTGAGAAGAGATTTTATAGTTTTTTAAGGGTTTTAATTATAAATTTAGTGAGTATTTCTATGATTTGCTTAGTACTTACGGTTGAAAAAATTTGAGGAGAGTCAACCGAGACCGAACATATAAGAGGTTTTCCTCCTAATTGTTGATAAGATAATTTTTAAAAAAATAATGTACGTCTTTTCAAATAATATTTCAAAAGATTCCACTAGTGTATTTACTCATAAGGAACGAGAATGAGATAATATGAATCATTTTCAATAAATATGTGTAATTTTTTTAATTAATTTCAAAATGAGAATGAGATTAAAGTTGAGTTGTCTAATTAAAAATCATTATGTGATTTTATGTAATAATAAAAAAACACATGTTACAAATATGATTAAAACACATTCATAATTAAATTATCGGTCACCCAATTAATAATTAAATTGTGACTGTGGTTACAAAGCTCACTCTTAGTTAGTTAGTTAGTTGAGAATCCATACTCTTATTCTTATAATTACAATCAATATTAAGTGTTAATCACGAGTAAATCTTTGGTGCAAGAGTGGTAATGGATGACGTGGTACATCAACCAATTAAAAAATAATATATTTAATTTTCTTCATATTTTTTAGTTATTTTTTTGATTTTTTAACACGCGTGTCAAATAATGATCGGCTGGTTGTGGTAGCATTGTTACAGCAAAGATTTTCTCGTTAATCACACCTGCGGCATAAATTCTATATACGCTTACATTAAAAAGGCGCAAGTATAAAAACCCTAAAACAATCCCTCCAATAATCAAAACCCTAGCGTTCAATCTCAAGTCTCAACAATGGCAGCCATGATGGTAAGTATACAAATAAACACTAAACAATCTCACTTTCTGTGATTACTCTTTAATGTTTCAGTGACTTGACTAATTTGAAAATGTGGAAAAAAAAAAAAACGAGCAGCAGCCGCAGATCATTTTACTGAAAGAAGGAACCGACACGTCACAGGGAAAGGCTCAGCTGGTGAGCAACATAAACGCGTGCACGGCGGTGGCTGATGTGGTGAGGACGACGCTGGGACCCAGAGGAATGGACAAGTTGATCCACGACGACAAGGGCGGCGTCACCATTTCTAACGACGGCGCCACCATCATGAAGCTCCTCGATATCGTCCATCCCGCCGCTAAGATTCTTGTTGACATCGCCAAGTCTCAGGACTCTGAAGTCGGGGACGGAACCACCACTGTGGTTCTACTTGCCGCCGAGTTCTTGAGGGAGGCCAAGCCTTTTATTGAGGATGGAGTTCATCCTCAGAATTTGATTAGGAGTTTTCGCACTGCCAGCTACTTGGTGAGTGATTTATAAGTTATTCGAATTAGTTTCCTTTCTTGAAGTTTTAATTTTTTTAGTTTCTTGGTGAGGGGTTTGAACCAGTTTCCTTTTTTTAGGGTTTTATTTTTTCTTAATCTTATGTATTTTTGGGTTGATGTTGTAGGCGATTGAGAAGATTAAGGAATTGGCTGTTAGCATAGAGGGTAAAAGTCTAGAAGAGAAGAAAAGTTTATTGGCAAAATGTGCTGCAACTACACTTTCTTCTAAGCTTATTGGTGGTGAAAAAGAGTTCTTTGCTTCAATGGTTGTAGATTCTGTTATTGCGATTGGCAATGAAGATAGATTGAATATGATTGGAATAAAGAAGGTACTGGATATTCTCTTGCATTCTTTATATTTATATATTTATTACCCTGTTTTTTTGTACTACTTGGAGTCTGTCTTCAATACCCTAGGCTACTTCTTAAAGAGAAAGGTAACTTGAGAAACCTTATGGATGGACCTTATGTTTCCAGATTGTAATATTTAAGACATTTTGTGAGTTAAAAGAGACGGGTTTCTAAATTGCTGGCCAAACTGTTCCTTGTGTCGTTTCTTCTTATTACAAGGTTTTTTTTGGTACAAATACAGGGTTGGAGATAAATAATAGCTTTTCTACTACAGGAACACATAAACCCCCTTGCTATAAATGCGTTTCTGTTTTTGCACATTAGAGTATTAGACTGCTAAGCTTGTTGCCTTTCATATTTTATGTTATAACCCAAACTTCAACAGGAAACTAATTAACACTCTGGCCTCAGTTATTTTCAATTTTTTGGATAAGAAACAAACACTTGATTGGGCCCCTACCAATGTTTAAAAATACGTGGTGGCGCCTCGATCCGAAAATCGAAAAAATAATTAAAATCGTAATATCAGAATACCAATTTAATTCTTTCTGAAAATTTACATCCAATTCAATTCTTGTAACCAATTCAATTCTTAGAAACCTAATACCCAAATCAAAAATCCTAATACTCACTGATTGTACATCCAATTCAATTAACAAACCTAATACCGAAATCATAATTAAATCTTGAACAGTGAGAAAACATAATCTAGAAGGAGACAGTGAGTTACCTAAATATCAAGCAAAACATAACCAGGGAAAAATAAAATCTACAAAATCTTTATTAAAATAACACTAATCATATACATGTTGAGACAATAATAATACTTCCAAAAGCATGACAAAATAACAAATTTTATTGTGAGTTTTATTTTACAAAATTTAAATTATATTCTCTTTCATTTGCATATCATACTAAGAACAAGACTGTAAAATCAACGACATATTCATAAATTAAAGCAAAAACAAGTCGCCGATGCAGATGGAAATGACAGATCTGACCTTCTAAACTAAAGAAACATCACGAGCCTACAACGTCGTCGGGAAACCCTAATCAACAAGTCGCCGAGAGCGAGAGCAGAAGACGCCGTCGCCGAGAGAGAGAACAGAAACCAAAGCTGAGACAAGGCCGAGAGAGAGAGCAGAAACCAGAGTTGAGACTATTAGAAACCCTAATCAAATTTTTTTTTTTATAAGTCAATCGAAACGTTGTCGTCGTTTCATTCAAAAAAAATTTAAAATAAAAAAAACCACTGCGCGTGAGGCGGCCGCCTCAGTAAAAACGAAAGAAGCGGACGCCTCGACGCGACGGCCGCCTCGACCGCTTTTTTAAACATTGGCCCCTACAAGATGCTTGTTTGTATAGATGCCGATCCTGTTCTATTGAATAAACTATTAACTATTAGTGCTTTTTTTTCATAAAAGTACAGTTATCGTGTGGTTCCTTTATTTAAAATTTCCAACTCATTCATTATTACTTTAATCAAATTTCATTTTAGCTAGATTTTAAAGATATTCTTCATTTTTTGCCTTTCATCTATAGGTTCCCGGTGGTAACATGCGTGATTCCTTTCTAGTAAACGGCGTTGCCTTTAAGAAGACGTTTTCATATGCTGGCTTTGAACAGCAGCCAAAGAAGTTTGTAAATCCGAAGATACTGTTACTGAACATTGAATTGGAACTGAAATCCGAGAAAGAAAATGCTGAGATAAGGTAGTTTTCATTTTATGCACACACTTTCCAGAAAGCAATTATTTTGTCCTGTGGACTATGGCTAATCTTTTTATGTCATTTTAACTGGTGCAGACTTTCAGATCCATCACAGTATCAGTCAATTGTTGATGCGGAATGGAATATCATCTATGACAAGTTGGATAAATGTGTACAGAGTGGGGCAAAAGTTGTTCTTTCGCGGCTTGCAATTGGTGATCTAGGCACACAGGTTTTTGTGTTTACTTATCTGCAACTCTTGCTATTTGTCTAAATTTTTATGTTCATAGAATTTTTTAATATGCAAAAAGCATTAGCATGTTCGTATTCACGCAAATAAAGACAAATGATCAAAAGTTCCTGAATATTTGTTGTTTTTTGACCGATCCCAGCCAGACAACTGTTTTAGTATTACTACCAGGTTTGGCTGGGATTAAGACCCTATAACATTAGCTTCGTTGGTATTTTTCAATGTGATGCTTGTAGATGATATTAGATTATTGGCAGGAAAATGCGGTGATCACTTTTTTAATGATCCATTATTTTATTTCTTTCATGTATGTTTCTTATATGCTTGTAGATGATACCAGGTTTCTTATTAAATATTGACTTTGAAGAATGGCTTATATAAACATTTCACTAAAAATTGCATGATTTGAATGTCCCAGTATTTTGCAGACCGGGATATTTTCTGCGCTGGTCGTGTGGCTGAAGAAGATCTGCAACGTGTGGCTGCTGCAACTGGTGGAACTGTGCAGACATCTGTCAACAATATCATTGATGAGGTGACAAGATTATTTCCATTTGTACATATACATAAGGAAGAGTTATTTGTTCTGAATTGAAAGTTGGACGTATCATGCCCTCTAGATTCTTGGTACTTGTGAACTTTTTGAGGAAAGGCAAGTTGGAAATGAGAGGTTTAATATCTTTAGTGGATGCCCATCGGGAAGGACAGCCACTATAGTTCTTCGTGGTGGAGCTGATCAGGTATATCACATTTGAGATAGTGACACTCTATTATTTGTATCACCAATCATGTTGATGATGGACTTTTTTTGCTCACTTCAGTTCATTGAAGAAGCTGAGAGGAGTTTACATGATGCTATTATGATTGTTAGAAGAGCTTTGAAGAATTCCACTGTAGTTGCAGGTGGCGGTGCTATAGATGTAAGGTTTTATCTTATCTAATTCATCATGGTACAGTGTATCTTCCGAGGGTTTTCTGGCCTTGAAGTTTTGAGGAGTTGTTTTTGGTGGCAGATGGAGATAAGTCGATACCTGAGGCAGCATGCCCGCACAATTGCCGGGAAGTCTCAGCTTTTTATCAATTCTTACGCAAAAGCTCTTGAGGTGGGTGGTGTTGGCTTTCACATTTCGTTTTCATGAAAATGGTTTGGTTGACTTCCCTTAGAACGATCTAGTACTTTTGTGGTCAAAACTTGGTAGTTTTGGAAGAACCATTGTTGCAATATAGAATTAGTTATCAGGGTGTTCTTTGATTTGATTTGATTTTTATTTTTATTGTTTCCTCATTTGGCTTTCTTATAGAAATGGGAAATGTAAATGAACCTCCTTGTATGTCATGTTGAATAAACTTTGGCCAAAACATTATTCAAATGTTTTCAGGCCACTTGTGTTTAAAATTAAAAGGAAATAACAAAATAAACAATACTCTGCATGAGGTCATAAGTTTTAATCTTTGCTCTTGTTTGCACTACAAAGAAGCTAGCGATATTCTTGATAGAATTTGAGGTCCTTTCCATGTGTTCAAAAAATCATGAGAGTCTAAAGAGTCATGAGTGCTGGGTTAGCTTAACAAGCCAGAAACTTGGCAAAATACTGCTTTTTCAGTTGGAATCAGTAGAAACTCCACTTCTAACCTTTCTCATACTGGATATGTAGGAGGAGCTGGAGCTTGCAAAAGTTTTAAATAGTTATCTTTCTTTAGTTGGATAATTAATCTCTCATAAGTCATAACAAAGTCGTCTTGGTGTGTTTTTGGATTGAATCAACACATCATACTTTATGGCGTCATATATGAGTAAGAAAATTCTAGTTGCTTTATATCAGAAATCTTAGTTGATTTAAGTGAAGAATCATGTTATGCAAGCATCTTTGTGATAGTGCTGGTGTTTGGATCATTCTTTATTTTTTATTGTTTTAGGACAAAAAGTTCATGCCTATGGGCTTCTTTAGGTTTTTCATCATTTCTTGTTTGGACATGAAAAAATATCAGTTTCTCAGTTTCTTCCACATGGGAAAGGTTATAAGTGTCATTGTATGGGGAACCACAAAGGTGCTTAAAAATCAGGATATTCTTTTTATTTTTCTTTTCCGTTATGGGAATTGATTATTTACATGTGCCTTTCCCAAAGAGTACTGGCATTTGATAGGTAAATTCTCTGAGATATATTTCCTAGTGATGCAGGTTATCCCACGCCAACTGTGTGACAATGCTGGATTTGACGCTACTGATGTGCTGAACAAACTAAGACAGAAACACGCACTTCCATCTGGTTAGTCTTTTCTATATATCTATTTAGTCATGACAATCAATTTAATTAATTGGAGTAACCAATCTGTGCGAATTTTATAAATGTGGATAGAGTGCCCAGTTGTCCTGATGGGACTTGTATTCGATTATTATGTATTGCCAAATTGTTTTGCTGGCTTTATATCTTGGCATATAAATGTTTAGTATAGTTTTTGTCAACTTACAATGCATGATTCCCTAGTTTTTTTGGTAGGTATATAGCTCACGTTTTTGTAATGTTAATTTCTCAAATACTATTCTTCTCGAGTTCTATCAACTGGAAACCAAACCCACTAAACCATTGCTTGGTTTTGAACAGGTGAGGGTACCCCATATGGAGTGGATATCAACACAGGGGGAGTTGCAGATTCATTTGCTAATTTTGTCTGGGAGCCATCAGTTGTCAAGGTATTCGATTATCTTCAATTTATTGATAACAGGGTGTCTCAGATTTAATTTTTTATTTTATTTTTTCTGCTCACATATCTATGGTGTTGCTTAATGTTGCAGATAAATGCTATAAATGCTGCTACTGAGGCAGCTTGCCTTATCTTGAGTGTGGACGAGACAGTTAAGAACCCTAAGGTAGTCTGCAAACTGATCTTTATGTTGAAAGTGTTTTCCCTGCCAAATTCGATGCTTCCATGCTCATGCCATTGGAATGATATTTTAACTTTAAGAAAGAGTTAAAACTTATTGTTGTGTCCAGGTTTGGTAATCTGTGTGACTGTGTCGCTGAATAGTCTTTTGTGTTAAGATTGTGGTTTGATGGGGAACCTGTTAGAGATGAAGAATAAGGGATATTCTGATTGTTGTTTTTTTTTTTTTAATTGATGTAATATGTGGTTGTATATCAGCATCTTCTAGCTATATTGAACTCTAAAAAAATGACATTCTTCATTGTCTTATGATTACTGTAGAAATGGACTTTTATCTGTGAGCTGATGAAGTGACTCGATGTATTTTCAAAGTTAGATTTGCTTGATAAACGACCCTGTAAAGTGTAAACATAAATATCTACCTTGGTTGTGTACTTAAATAAAGAGCTGTCTCTCTGTGGTGTGTGAACTGTAGTTGATGGAAAATTTGATTTGCTTAAAGCCCTTGCTAAGTTTTGCGGATAAATAGTTTCAATCGCAAAATCTCAAATTGTCTTATGCCATAACCATCTTTAAATCAAGGTGTATTGGAACCATAACATATTGCACTGGATTGTGCATATGAATAAGTTGTGACTGCGGTTTTGCCTTATTGATGTTCGACTGTTTTATGGCTTTCTGTTGTTTTGATTATGCAGTCTGAAAGTGCTCAGGGTGAAGCTGCGGCAAGTGCCATGGGTGGCAGAGGGCGTGGAGGAGCTGCTTTCCGCGGTCGTGGACGGGGCATGCGCAGGCGATGAGCCCACAGTATTTCAAGTTTTGAACGTCTTTTTTTGATGGTGAAGTAATGTTGCTGTTATTTAGAATTTTCTTCTTTCGTAGTTTTTATATACTGTGTTTCTATCATGGATCTTCTGATTGCTTTTGTTGTGGTTTTTTAAAGCAGCTTATTATTATTATTATTACTACGTATTCTATAAATTTCCACTTTTAATCTTCTAAATTTCCAAGTTCCGAGAGCATCTAACCAACAAATTAAAATAAATTTAATCGCCAGTAATCATTTTGTTTAAACAATAATCGAGTTCATTTAGAATAATTATTGTATTAAGCAAAATTAATTAAAATTATTTTTCAAAAAGCTAAGTGTATCTTCTGAATAAGGGAAAAATGAAGATACTGTAGTCTAGGGGTGAGCAAAATCGGTTTCGGTTCCGGTTCCGCATGGAACCGGAACCTACCCGGAAAAAATCGGTTCCTAACTAAGTGGAACCGGAACCTACCCAATTAAATAGGGTACCCTATTATTCGGTTCCAATTCGGTTCCGGTCCGATTCCGGTCCGATTCCGAATTACCCTATTTATATAACTTTGGCAAATTTTAAAAATTGAAACTGCCAAATAAAAACTATATAATGCATAAACAAATCATACTTGCCCAGTTGCCAATAGACAAGAAATGAAGAAAACACTAAAACAGAATGCATAAAAATCAATAAATAATGTAACTGCAAGTCTGCAATTTTAAAAACAGAAGTGATTCAACCTC
Organism: Zanthoxylum bungeanum; assembly: GCA_019454045.1. Classification (NCBI taxonomy): domain Eukaryota; kingdom Viridiplantae; phylum Streptophyta; class Magnoliopsida; order Sapindales; family Rutaceae; genus Zanthoxylum; species Zanthoxylum bungeanum. The sequence continues at coordinate 27,903 of SKCR01049528.1, read as the reverse complement.
ATAAATGAATTATGATGGCAGGTGGCAGATGCAATTGCAAATGGGTTTTAGCTTTTAGGGTTGCTGCTTCTTGATGTTAATTTATGCTGCAAAAAAATGATGTCATTTTATCTAATCAGGTATCAAATTCAGTTCAATATTCGGATATCAATACGGGTATCGAATCCGGTTCTAAATTCGGTTCCGGTTCCGGTTCTATGGTCCGGTTCCGGTTCCGATTGTTCTGGAACCGGAACCGGACCGATTAAAAATCGGTTCCATGTATTTGGAACCGGAACCGGACCGATTCAAACCGGTTCCGGTTCCAAACCCGGATTTTCGGTCCGGTTCTAATCGGTTCCGGGTAGACCCGGAACCGATGCTCACCCCTACTGTAGTTGTAGTCTACAGCAAAAAGAATGGCAGGGCAACGGTATATGTTGTGCAAAGGTCATATTTCTAATTGTGCTAGGTTTTAATTTCACCGTTACAAAAACTCCTTGGAATTGTTGGGTAATGGTCATATTTATAAACAGACAAATCCTGTGTTTGTAGAATCGGATTGGTGATCGAATTGATAATTTAAAAAGTTCAATGGGTTATTGGCTCAATCACTTGAACAGTTCCAATAAGATCCAAGTTTTAAAATTCAACCGGACCAGATCCATGGCCGGTTGGTTTCAAATCATGGCAAAAAATAAAGAAAAATAAAAAGAAACAAAGTGAGAAAGAAAAGATTGAGAGAAGAAAGAAAATTGGGGTTTAGGTTTTTGGTGAGAAACAATACAATTTTAGAGATGGAGGAACTTGATATAAGGTGTCAAATTGGCTTTTAGGTTACGGATCTGTGTACATTTTCATTTTATTTTCCTCTTCAAATCCTGGTTTAATTCTCATGTACGGGCAACAATTTTTAGGGAAATTTCTAGAACAAACAAATTTTTTATTTTTTTTTTTTTTTTTTTTTTTTTGCACAATAATCCAATACCGGCATCATGCAAAAGTTAAAGAATGTCGATCCCATTATGCACAATTACAAAAACCAAAAAAAAAAAAAAAAAAAAAAAAAGTCAAAAAACAAACAGCAAAACATCAGAACAAAATAAAACAAGTCAACTAAATTCTTCAAGTTGAAAATGCTCCCCCGAGTTCAGAAATTTCAGGCTGGCTGACTATTTTCAGCACAAATAAGTAGAAACTTGGTAACTACACTTCTTAGAACTTCAAACTGCCACAATGTGGCTACAGAATATGGGGGGGAGAGACCTTTTGGAGGCTTCCAGTTTACAATACTCAGCTTAACTTACATCATGCACTCAACTCAAACCTTTCTTGATTTTGTTTTCCAGCAAACACACATAACCTAACCTTATAGCATATTTGGCGCCGTTTTAATTCCAAGAAAGTTCATTATGAACTTACATAAAGGCAAACCCCAACGAACGATGGTTGGTGGGAGAAAAGCACTTCAGCAGCAGAGGCAAGACGCAGCCTGGTGGCAAAATCCCAAAGCAGGTCGTCTAGCATACTCGTAACAGACTAGCCCTAATATTTAAGGAACTACAAAGCTCTAGCAGCTGCGAGGTTGCCATCAGAAAGAGGCTGAACTCGTTCTCCGAAGTTGATATTTTGGTTCTGGTAATGAATCAGGTGGCAGCGTCTTCTCAAATTCCTACAATTAAGAAATTCCAAATATAAATAAATTTAAGATGGCTAAAAGTTTAAATCATAAATCTTTGTTTTATAAGTGTGTGCATACTTTGTTCTTAAAGAATCTATTTAATTGCCAACGGTTATTTGTCCAACTCCAGAATATGTAGGGTTACCGCAGTCAATCAAGCACATAGACCGAAGGAAATTTGATAAGCATGAACCTAACCAGATATCAAAAATGTGAATCTCTGGCAACTGAAAGAGGAGAAAGGACTGCTGAATCAAGATAAGTGCGCGCAAAAAAAGAATTCTAATATTTGATCAAAAGGCTTCAAGTTTCTTGTATGATCTCTGCAACGATGATCTAAATAAATGCATATATAAAACTGTGGGAATAATAAGATAAGCTTTCCTGGACAGAGGAAGCAGAATTCTATAAAGGATGTAAAAACTAGAGGCTTCTTCTTCTTTATTCACCAGTGAAACATAAATCCTTAGCGAACTTGAGTTCAAAACTAGGGAACATGCCAAAACATTATCTTGTAGTAGAAAGCCCATGGCACCAAGAGAAATGAAACCCCAAACCTTGTAAGAGCAAACCATAGGCCCTACTTTAAGTTAAAATCTTACTCTGAACCTAAACTAATAGGCATTCACACAATAAGATACAAATAATACCAAACTATTCTGAATGCATTTTAAAAGATAAATTTGAAAAATCCTAAAAAAATCTTCTTATGTTAAATTATTTTGGGTAAACAAGATATCCAAACTAGAATAAGGAAAAAATCTGGTTGGTTTCTTTTTCCCTTATTTTATTAATTGCTTCCTATATTTTTCCATAGATGAAGACACTGCATCATGTCAGTTTCTCAAATGACATCACTATTGAAGCATTTTTACTGTACATTCACATTTTAGACACTTTATAAGCACATTTATTCTCGTATGAATAATGCTTGTATGAAATTTCATATTTGGAACAAAGAAAAAAATAATACAAAGTCAATGCATAAACTACATGCAGCACAATAATCAATCTAAAAATCAGTGATCAGCACCTACCAAAGGCTAGATGGACCGATATAACTATTTCTTCATTACAGGAATACTCTGTAATTAATTTCACTATATCTGAGACTTAAAATGATGATCCAGGAAGAGGCCAATGTCAAGTGTACAAACAGCTGCAAGACTAAAAGTATCCGTTTACAGTTTACAGGTATTGCTCAAACTACTACATTGCAATAAACATGTAGAAACTAAGTTAATCATCGCCTTCATCTGAAAGATATTTTAGTGAAGTGGGTTGTTAAATATTTTTTAGTTAGATATGTTACTCAAAATTGGGTAGAGGAGCTATATAAAACTACAATATGAAACAGCCGGAGTAAAATTTTAGGTGCCTTCTCTTTTTCAATTTGTTTGCTGAGTCAAAGAACAAATTAATATCCTTGTTCAAATGTACAAACAATCCAACAATACGATATACATGTTATCACTTATTTGATACATGATAAATAAGCTTCAAAATATGAAAGATATAGATACGGCATTTAGTTTGATACCTTACATACTTGAACCAAAATTACCTTACAAACTTGAACCAAAATTTGACAAATAATAATTGTTCAATTGATCTCAGCAAGATTATTGTGCTAGCTTCCTGCATTGAATAAAGAAAAAATGACAATGGCTTCCCTTGTTTCAAGTCTCATCTAAGGTCAAGGGTTTCATGAGTTTTTCATGCCATATGGTGGAGAACTGATAAGTCCAATTGTAAGACATGGTGCATCTCATGAGAGAAGCGTCAACGTATGGGAAGTCTTTCTCCTTTTATATATTTCCTTCGCCATTATTTTTTTCCAACGAGAAAAAAAAATTTAAAGAAAACCTGACTACAATAATAAATGTGCTGCAGAAAACCGTCTTAAAAGAAATAAAATGTCAAATAGTCACTAACACTAACATAATCACACAATTGATGAGCCGCTATTACATCACTTGCTAGCATGTAATACCTTCCTATAGGACACATTTTTAACACTTCTAAGAAATGACTAGTGCACCTGATCGAAGTGAAGCGCATGGCGCACCCTATATTTTTTTAGTTTTTATATCAATTTCTCAACTGGAATAATTCATATAAATTGTATTTAATAAATTTATCATATAAATTTCAACTCAGTAAGTAAAATAACAATCATATCACATGGATTTTTATTATTTCATGTTTTATTTTTTTAATTTAAAAAAAAAATTCAATGAGGCGCATCACCAACGCACCTCGCCAAATAGGCGCAATGAGGCGATGCGGCAGCGCCTCAATGAGAGGCGCACCTAAGTGCACACCGAGGCACGCCTTTAACAACTATGATGATGATGATAAAGGAAATAATAAAGAGGTTGATCAGCATGCCCACAATATGACTGTAATCCAAACTCGTAGCTGAAAACAAGCTAACAGTAGCTTCTCGTCCTTGAATTCATGTTTCCCTTATAACAGAAAAAACTAGCATCCTCACTTTCAAAACAAATAAAACCAACTAAATGTGTCATTGAAATGATTTTTTATTTTCTATTCATGAAATGGAAAAAAGTCATCTCCTTTTTATATATTAAAAAAAAAAAAAATTTCCATGAACCCCACCTCATCACATCTAAATTAAACTAATTCCCCTCCAATGTTGGTGTGAGAGGGATTTGAACCATTGACCTTTGGACTTTCAAGAGGACTAAACCAACTAGGTTGTCCATTGGGGACAAATAAGTCTCATCTTGATAATTCAATATGTTAATGGAATAATCTAACAGTCACTGAAAGTATGAAACATTTCCCACAATAAGTTTTTTCTACAAATTGATCGATTAAGGGATGCACCACGAAAGCATCACAAAGTTTAACATAGAAAGTTAAAAAGGAATAGCAAACTACTTGCACTGACGAGTAATGTTAAATGGGAATTGAAAAATAGACTACACTAGTAGAAACATTGATGAAATTCTTACCTTCTCTCTCTTGAGCTTCAAATTTTCCTCTTCTAAACGTGAAACCTTGTTAATCAGCTCATTATGATAGGCCTGCACATTGCCACCCGGTTTAGTTCAGTTCATGCGTACAAAAAGGAGAAACAAAAAAAAAAAAATTAGTGTAGTTTAATCATCATGGAGAGAGGCATGTTCAAAAAAAAAAGCTACCTGCTTTCTAGCTCGTGAACGGGCAGCAGATTCCCTATTTTTTATCTTTCGCTTAAGTCTCCTTTCAATACTCTTCTCGATTGCATCATCTCTCTTCCGCCTTGGTGTTGTTGTATGTGATAATGTCCCAATTGAAGAAGAGGGTGATAAGTCCATCTGCTGTGTTAAACTTTGCGTTGTTGCCACCCCGACAGTGTCCAAATCCATCGGACTAATGGATGCTTCAGCAAAAAGCCCTGCTTGTACCAAGAAGTCCTCCAAAGTCGTTTCACCTAGCGTTGGTTCCCTTTGATGACTCTTCATCTCTTGCCCAAGCCTCTTCTTTTGTCCTTGTTGGATTTCTTTCCAAACCTGATCAACAGTTTTACCACTCAAAGCCATAGCCAATGTTAGGCTGGCCTGACGTTGGAGAGAAGATGCTGAAGAGGAGTTCTCAAAGTCCATCCCTGTGGAATCATTTGCTTCAGTTCTCCACACATTTTTAAGTAGCTCATCAAGGTTCATGCTACCCAATGGTTTCCCTAAATTTCCTAACTGGTTTTCAACTTCATTGAGAGTGAGGCTATACCATGAGTTTTGCCTCACCAAAGAAGGTTGTAAATGAGACTGTTGGCCATTAGTTTGAGACCCCATAGTTTGAATCCCCATTCAACGAATTTTCAGCTCCACAAACTAATCAAAGAAGAAAGAAAAATCATAATCACAAAAAGAAAAAGCCTAACCACAGAATTTATCTGCACTATTACACTATAGAACCCATCAATCCGAAACCCAACTTAAAAATCAACACAAAATTACTAGAAAACCGAAGTTACTATTTGCTAAATACCCTGACCACAAAATTTATCTGCACTATAGAACCCATAAATCCGAAACCAAACTTAAAAACACCACAAAATTACTAGAAAACCGAAGATCCTATTTGCTAAATAGCCTAACCACTTAATCCGCACTACAGAATCCATCAATCCGAAACCAAACTTAAAAACACTACAAAATCACTAGAAAACCAAAGATAGTAGTAAGATACTATTTGCTAAACAGCCGGAAAGTACTTTGATTGACCTCAAGAGCTAAAATAAACGCATATATATTAATTTCAATAAAAATAAAACCCTTCAATTATGAGGTATGGACATTTCAAAACAAGAAAAATAAATCTGGCAGTGCATTGAACTACTCTATAGTATAGAGCCCATCAATCCAAAATCCCTAAACTTTTTTTCTGAAATGTTGGAAACCCCACCATCAAACCACTCATTCCGAGCTTAAACGGGTAAGTAAAACACCCGATTGTCCCACGCTCTTATAAGAAACACACCCCGTGAATTCGAATCCAAGATTTCAATATGAGCCATGCCCACTCAAAATCCCTACACGGATACTAGAAACCAGAAGATGATATTTGATTAACAAGTTTAAAAGCACGGTGATAGATTCGAATCGAAGAGCTAAAATCAATTCAAACAGAACTTATTCGTATCAAATATCTGTTCTACAGAATCAAACATGAAACCTAAAACGAAACATATCGTTTTCATCAAGTAAATTATCACGAAAATAACGATAAATTAGGCGCTTGCTCGCGTAAATTCACAGAATTTGCTCTCACAAAAGAAACTCGTGAAATTTTTACTAAAGAAAATGATACAGTATATAAATCAAATCATTGAGATTTTTCTTTTAAAAAAAAAAAAAAGTGATTATATTTTTATATTTATAATAAAAATAATACCCGGAGGAATATGAAAAGAATTAAGCCGACAGCAGGATCTGATCATGAATCAACCAACAAAACAAAAAAGATTCCCTGTTGGATTCCACGTATTAAATGAAGAAACAGCATCGAATTCGCCGGTGAAACTCAAAATCGAACAAATTTTTTTTTTCTTTAATTAATCAAAAAAAATTAAATTTAAAAAGAGTTGCTTTTTTTTTTTTTTTTTTTGTGGAAAATTGACTTGTGCAATTTTTGGGGCCACCTAAGACCTAGTCATATAGCCACAGGCGTCGTCTGGGGGCTGTGGGCCCATTTGCTTGATTATGAAGGCTTTATTATGTATAAGGCAAGAATAGAATGGGTTTTGGACGTGCATGAGCTGCTTTGATTGATTTCATGACTTAATTTCCGAATGATGCAGTAGCAGTTGCGGGATTTGCGTAGTCTTCGAACTTTCTCATTCGATGTCCGCTTTTAATGATTCAAGTTGCATTGGAAAGAGGACGTATGGATCTACAACTTTATAATTTACATCAAAGTCCAATTCAGAAGCCTTCTTGGTCAAAATACAGAAGCAAGTTATCCCTACAACTTTTATGTTTCATATTTTTAAGATTATGTGATGTTTAAGTGTTGTGCTGAACTTTAATTAAATTAGAAGACCCATGCACAAAATTTTAAAGTATTTTATGTGTTATTAGGTTTATTTTACTAGGATTTTATTATATTTAGGTAGAATTAGAGTTAGCCACCTATTTAAAGGGACATTATTCATTGTAATTCATAATTAATTAATACATATTTTTTACAAAATAAAGTGACTTGAGTCATCTTGAGGGAATGGATTCTTCCTTAATTCTACTAACAAAAGCTTATCAACGTACGGCAAGCGTTGTGGCGCTGTATCACTGTTCAAGATTCTCCAAAGAATAAAGAAAGGTTTTTAAGGGCAATGTTCCTTAATGGTTTGGACTTGATCTTGAAAAAATGATCGTTCTTGCAAAAAAAATAAAGATTTCGCGGGTTCTTGGGGCTTAGAACACAACGTTGAGGGGTTTACTTTTGGCTTGTTCCACGGCAGGTTCTCTTATCATTTGGTATCAAGAGCTCAGGGTTTCAAAAAAGTCAATATTTTCTCTATTTTTTTTCGTTTTTATTATTATAAATGAGTTCTTTATATTTCTTTTTTTTTTGTCTCTTCTAATTGTTGGGGTTGTTGCTCAGAGCGCCAATTCCCGGTTGTATTTCTGTTGAATACTTCTGTAAAACATTATTATTATGAATAATATATGCAGTTTCTATAATATAATCTATCTTTTAATATGGTAAAGACGTAATGACCTTAGAATGATTAGTCATAGTACTGTTGCAAAAGCGTCGCAACAGACATTGAGTAGTATCATGACGTTGTCATTCTCAGACTGTTCATGGTCAAGGTTTACACTACTACTTGTCAGTAAAGTAAACCTGTTGAGACCGGTACATGTCGTATACTGGAATATATGATTCCAATGGTTTCTCAATGAACCATTAGTCTTGGAGACTAGTATAGACGTGTAGGTGTTTATAGCGGATAAACACTGAACGACTCACCGAAGATTCTTAATGGATGGTACACCAGCGTCAATAAGAATCTCTCGGGTTGAGTAGCACTTGTGATTCTTAGACTTGAGATGCCATTGTGGGCACATGAGACATCTTCTACACACTTAGATGGCAGTCACGTCACCGATCTATTTAGATCAGACTCCGCTCCGCATGTTCGTTGGGTGTAGACAGATCCTCAGGGTGTCCTATGTGTATCAAGATATGATCCGTCAGTTCTGTGTATCACAGAGCATAGGTAGTCCATATGATTAGCAATCAGATAAAACCATGGGCCCGTGGTAAAGTTTAGAAGCTAGTTCTAAACATTCTTTTGGAGATTGCTAATGGAATAGTCGATTGGATAATCCCCATAGAGATTTGACGTTTACCTCTATATCTCTGGGATTTATCCGGATACCTGTGACGGAGGAATTATACATTTGCCATGACCTCGACCTGTATGGTTCAGCGAGATTATCCGTGATCGTCATAATCTACGGGTGGATAGATTATGGACACGAAATTAGATTTCGTGACGGATATACCTGAATCTAGAGAGTCTCAATAATGAAACATACTCGTAGAGCACTAGAGCAACATTAATAAATAATATTGATTATTTATAAAGTCGTTTAAAGGTTAAACGCAAGATACGTGCTAAAGGGACTAGATAGTCATTTGCCTAATTATTGTGTATTTACATTTAATACTTGATTAATTTAAATACACATTAATTAATAGTCAAAATGAGTTATTTGACTTATATCCTAAATGAATATATGTTTTTATATTTAATGTAAATATTATACATATATTTAATATATTTGTATTTGATTAATTATTGATTATTATTTTGTTAAATGATTAAATTAATTAAAATATAAATATCTTACATTAGGATATTTGATGTAAATGATATTAGTTGCTTTTGTTGACTTAATATAAATATCTATATAAGTGTTTTAAGATATTTATGCAAGTTGATTTAATGAAATTGAAATGAAATTAAAACAAAATTTGCTTATTATTCCTTTGGTAATTCGGCCAAGCCTTAATGTAATAGTATATATTGTTTTGTTTTTCATTTACACTTTAACCTAATACACTTTACTAAAAAAAAAACTCCATTGAAGAAACCAAAGGAAGTTTGTGAAAAGAAAGACAAAAATCAAAAAGCTTGGATTTTTAGTAAGTTTCTTGAACTGCTATTAGTAAGGAATTTGTTCCTTAGGTCTAGGCTTTAATATATGATATTCTAAGGTTATTTCTTTCTTTGTTCCTTGTGTTTTTGTTGATGGAAGTTTTGATGGAGGTGTAAAGCATGTGTGATGAAGGAAGTGTATGACTATTGTAGTAATAAGCTTTCTTTTAAGGTTTTGGAAACCATGTTGCTAATCTAGAGTTATTGACCCACTCTTAAATGACCTAGATTTGATCTTGAGTTGTTTCATTGTGTTGAGACTTGGATTGGATGGAAGAATGATGATTAAGTAATTGATTTAAACTATTTGGTCTAATTTGTCCAATTTGAGGAAATTGAAAAATTAGGGTTCATGACCAATTCCAAATTTGGGGGTTTTCATATGTTGTGTATTTGGATGTGTATATGATGCATATAAAGTTTCATGTTCATTGGATTGCATCTTGATGTGTTTTGATGCATGAAATGACAAAATGCACAATTGTGCACCTTGGAGTGCATCGGCCTTCATAGAAAATTGGGATTTTTGGTTGCTTTGGTGTTTTGATGTTTTGAACATGCTAAGTTCATCTTAGAAATGATTTAGAATCATTCAAAATTGATTTGATCAATTTCGGATAAAATGGACAAAAATACCAAGTAAGGGTAATTTGGTAAATTCACTTAATATGATTTATTGAATTTTATTTCATAATTTGATTATTGGAATATTAAATAAATATGTTTATTTAATTAATCCGAGAAAAAGTTTTGAAATCGGAAAATATTTTTTTCCATCGCTTCCGCTGCGTTACCACCGGATCAGCCCTAAAAACCCCTACAAAATGGTATCAGAGCGAGTCTGATTCTAGCTAGGCCACCTAAAATGATTAGCCTTCATTGAATCAATGTTTAATCATGTTTTCTTGACTTTATGCATGCTTATTAGGATCTAAATTGGTTAGATTTAGGGTGTATGACACTTAGCGGAAAATCCCTAATTAATAAGGTTTGAATGTAATTATGTATTTGATGCATGTTATATGGTCCGTCTTGTCAATACGGTTATGAATACTTCTTTGTGACTACATCCGAGACCGTGCCTCTGCTGTGAGGGTGTAGCCGATAAAGATTTATTTATACCGGATGTATATCAGATACTAGGTAAATTCAAGTAAAAGCGGAATTCTGAACGTGCCCTAGCTGTCAGGATTACGTAAGTAACTTGAGTTTATCATTGACGAGTTTAACCTTGGTACGTCTCCTTGTGGGCCTGCCTTCGCAGCGACAACGAGAAACGGCCAGGACCGGATACTTAGGAGTCACTATTGAGTGATTGACAAATGAGTTGTCTACCTGATGAATATACGTAGGCGAGACCGTGCCTCTGCTGTGAGCTGAAATATATTCACGGGATCCACCTTTCACTATTAGTATTTAATTTAATCATTAAATATTTGTATTCTGTTTTGGGATTACAGTATTGCATGATTTAGTGGGAGGGGCATTTTTAGATTAAAAATCCATGATCTAGTTTATGCTTTTGATATTATATGAAACTGCTTAATTTCTGCTAACCGTTTTTCGTGATCTATATGATAGATTGGCGATGGCGGCACAATCCACAAATCAGTTTGCGCGTATGCTTGATGCGAACAAACTGAAAGGCGCTGAGAACTTCGCTGACTGGGAATTGGATTTGAGGATTGTCCTCGATTCCGAAAAGCTGGGATATGTTCTTGAGGGTCTGTTGCCCCTTGCTGTGGGTGCGGATGCTTCGGAGGAGGAACGCCAAGTTTTTGAAACTTGGAAGGATGATGATTTAAGGGTTAAATCATACATCCTTAGTTCACTGTCTCCGAAACTCAAGCAACAGTACTATGGTATGCTAGATTCCTATAGTATGATGACGCGATTGAGACAATCGTTTGAGAACCAAGAACAAGTGATTGTTCACAAAGTCGCCATGGAACTGTTCCATGCGCGTCTGGATGAGGGGCAAAGTGTTAGCCCACATGTTCTTCAGATGATCGATTTGATCGATCAATTGAGGCAACATAATCTCATCTTGAATGACATTCTCGGTAGGAGTGTCATTCTTGGTTCACTACCAGCTTCATTTCGCCAGTTCGTGATGTACTTCAACATGCACGGGACTGTCTGTACCTACCAGGAGCTACATAGGATGTTGCTCACGGCAGAAGAGGACCTTAAGAAGGGAGTACCGACTCGCCCTCCTAGAACTACTTCTCTTTCGGCTTCTTCCCAAGGATGGTCCAAGGGAAAGAACAAGAAAGGCAAGAAGAAGAAGAAGGCTTTTGGTCCTCAACAACAGGCGAAGATTGCTAAGCCCAAGAGGGCTTCTGAAGACAAATGCCACCACTGCGGCAAAGTCGGGCACTGGAAGAGGAACTGTCCTGATTACATTGCCCAGCTGAGGAGAGACAGAGCATCTACATCAGGTACTTTTATTTTTCCAGTTATTGATTTATCTTTGGCTTGTGAAGCCGTTACATCCAACTGGATTTTAGATTCTGCTTGTCCCATTCACATTTGCAATTCGTTGCAGGTGCTGAAGGAAAGTAGGAGGCTGAAGCCCGGGGAGATGCAGTTGCGGTTCGGGAGTGGAGACTCTTTGGATGCAGTTGCAGTGGGAGTATGCGAGATCTCATTGCCGAATGGGACACTTTTGTTAAATGAATGCCATTTTGTACCTGGATGTGTAGCTAATATTATATCACTTTTTGTATTGGATACAGAAGGCTTTTGTATTAATATTAAGAATAGTTCTTTATATTTATATGATAGTAATAATATTCAGATCCTTTGTTGTCCAAACCAGCATGGTCATTATACATTGCAAACTTCAAAAGATATATTAAATACTGGAGTTAATAAACGTAGTTTACCTGTAATTAATAATACTGAACTTTGGCATATGAGACTTGGTCACATTGGCGTTAAACGCCTTACCCAATTGGTTAGGAATGGTTTGATATCAGATCTTACCATTGAATCCTATCCAACTTGTGAATCCTGTATTCAGGGTAAGATGACCAAAGCCCCATTTTCTGGTGTTGGACACCGCGCCACTAACTTACTGGAACTCGTACATTCTGATGTATGTGGTCCACTAAGTCAAACTGCTCACAGTGGTTATTCGTACTTCGTTACCTTTACCGATGATTTGTCACGGTACGGTTATGTGTATTTGATGCGACATAAATCGGAAACCTTTGAAAAGTTCAAAGAGTTCCGAAATGAAGTAGAAAAACAAACTGGTAAATATATTAAATGCCTTCGATCAGATCGAGGCGGCGAATATATGAGTGGTGAGTTCATGGATTATATGAAGGAGAATGGGATTCTCGCTCAATATACTCCTCCAGGTACACCACAACACAATGGTGTATCTGAAAGGAGAAATCAGACTTTATTGGATATGGTCCGATCGATGTTGAGTTTCACAGATTTGCCCTATTACTTATGGGGCTACTCTCTCTTAACAGCCGCACATCTTTTGAACAAGATTCCTTCAAAAGCTGTTCCTACGACTCCGTATCAGATATGGTTCGGTAGGAGACCAAATCTTAATTATATTAAGGTTTGGGGTTGTCCTGCCTATGTCAGGGTGACTCAGCAAGATAAGCTTTCGCCTCGAGGGCAAAAGTTTAGGTTTGTCGGATATCCTTCGAATACGAGGGGATATCTGTTCTATGATACCGAGCATCGAAATGTGTTCGTAGCTCGCTTCGCAAAATTTCTAGAAGTAGAATTTTTGTCAGAAGGTGGTAATCATAGACAGGTTGAGCTTGATGAAGTCCAACCTGAAAACAACGAACCAACGGAGGAACCTGAAGTTCAAGTAGATGAAGGACCTTCAACACACACACTCCGTAGGTCGGAAAGGGTATCTAGACCTCCTGAACGCTTGTATTTGATACAAGAAAAGAGTCTGGATGTTCTCTTAGTTGAAGAGACAGATCCTTTCACCTATAGAGAATCGATGTTGGACATCGACTCCGTGAAATGGCAAAGTGCCATGAAATCCGAGATAGACTCAATGCATGAAAATCAAGTTTGGGACTTGATTCCGCTTCCCGAAGGAATTGTTCCTATCGGTTGTAAATGGGTTTACAAGAGGAAGCGCGGGCCTGACGGTAAGGTTGAAACTTACAAGGCCCGACTGGTAGCAAAAGGTTACACGCAGCGACCTGGCGTCGACTACGATGAAACTTTTTCGCCGTTGCAATGCTTAAGTCTATCCGGATTTTGCTTTCTATAGCTGCGTATCATGACTACGAGATTTGGCAAATGGATGTCAAAACGGCTTTTCTAAATGGATTTCTTGATGAAGAAATCTATATGGAACAGCCGGAAGGTTCGCGTCCAGCGAAACCTCGGGTATGGTATGTAAGCTTAAGAAGTCCATTTATGGACTTAAACAAGCTTCACGAAGTTGGAATCTTCGATTCGACGAGATTATTAGATCGTCTGGTTTTCTCAAGAATTCGGAAGAATCCTGTGTGTATCAGAAGGCCAGTGGGAGCATGGTCGTATTTTAGTCCTATATGTTGATGACATCCTAATCATTGGGAATGATTTAGGTATGTTACAAAGCGTCAAAGCGTACCTCTATAAGAATTTCTCCATGAAGGACCTGGGAGAAGCTTCCTATGTTTTAGGGATAAAACTCTATAGAGATAGACAAAGGAAGCTGATTGGGTTATCCCAATCAACGTACATAGATAAGATCTTGAACGGTATAGTTTTGGTAACTGTAAGACAGCAAACATACCGTTCAGACATGGGATTCATCTTTCTAAGAAGATGTGTCCACAAACAGAAGATGAGAAGGTTAGAATGTCTAACCAACCTTATGCTTCGTGTTTGGGTAGCATAATGTATGCCATGTTATGTACGAGGCCTGATATCAGTTTCGCTGTTAGCGTAACTAGTCGATATCAGTCCAATCCAGGTAATGACCATTGGATGGCCATTAAACATATCCTAAAGTATCTTAAAGTACTAAGGATAAGTTAATAATTTATGGAGGAAACGAACTGCAGGTTAATGGGTATACAGACTCCGATTTCCAATCGGATCCCGATGATAGAAAGTCTACATCTGGATTTGTCTTTACCCTTAACGGAGGTGCAGTTTTTGGAAGAGTTCCAAACAGGGATCGACAGCTGATTCCACCACTGAGGCGGAATATATTGCAGCTTCTAAAGCTGCAAAAGAGGCTGTGTGGATAAAGAACTTTATCACAGAATTGGGAGTTGTCCCAAGTATCGAGAATGCGATTCCGTTATACTGTGATAATACTGGAGCCATTGCGCAAGCAAAGGAACCGAGGGCGCATCAGAAGTCGAAGCATGTGGAACGCAAGTACCACATCATTCGAGAGATCGTGTCGCGAGGGGATATTGTCGTGTGCAAGGTACCGAGTGAAGATAATGTAGCAGACCCGCTGACGAAGGCCATACCTCCGAAGTTGTTTGATAAACACGTGGAGTCGATGGGTATTAGATACAATCGATATTGGCACTAGAGCAAGTGGGAGATTTTGTTGGGGTTGGTGCTCAGAGCGCCAATTCCCGGTTGTATTTCTGTTGAATACTTCTGTAAAACATTATTATTATGAATAATATATGCAGTTTCTATAATATAATCTATCTTTTAATATGGTAAAGACGTAATGACCTTAGAATGATTAGTCATGGTACTGTTGCAAAAGCGTCGCAACGGACATTGAGTAGTATCATGACGTTGTCATTCTCAGACTGTTCCTGGTCAAGGTTTACACTACTTGGTCAGTAAAGTAAACCCGTTGAGACCGGTACATGTCGTATACTGGAATATATGATTCCAATGGTTTCTCAATGAACCATTAGTCTTGGAGACTAGTATAGACGTGTAGGTGTTTATAGCGGATAAACACTGAACGACTCACCGAAGATTCTTAATGGATGGTACACCAGCGTCAATAAGAATCTTCTCGGGTTGAGTAGCACTTGTGATTCTTAGACTTGAGATGCCATTGTGGGCACATGAGACATCTTCTACACTTAGATGGCAGTCACGTCACCGATCTATTTAGATCAGACCTCCGCCTGTTCGTTGGGTGTAGACAGATCCTCAGGGTGTCCTATGTGTATCAAGATAGGATCCGTCAGTTCTGTGTATCAGAGCATAGGTAGTCCATATGATTAGCAATCAGATAAAACCATGGGCCCGTGGTAAAGTTTAGAAGCTAGTTCTAAACATTCTTTTAGAGATTGCTAATAGAATAGTCGACTGGATAATCCCCATAGAGATTTGACGTTTACATCTATATCTCTGGGATTTATCCGGATACCTGTGACGGAGGAATTATACATTTGCCATGACCTCGACCTGTATGGTTCAGCGAGATTATTCGTGATCGTCATAATCTACGGGTGGATAGATTATGGACACGAAATTAGATTTCGTGACGGATATACCTGAATCTAGAGAGTCTCAATAATGAAACATACTCGTCTCGTAGAGCACTAGAGCAACATTAATAAATAATATTGATTATTTATAAAGTCGTTTAAAGGTTAAACGCAAGATACGTGCTAAAGGGACTAGATAGTCATTTGCCTAATTATTGTGTATTTACATTTAATACTTGATTAATTTAAATACACATTAATTAATAGTCAAAATGAGTTATTTGACTTATATCCTAAATGATATTGTATTTTTTTAATATTTAATGTAAATATTATACATATATTTAATATATTTGTATTTGATTAATTAATTGATTATTTAATTGTTAAATGATTAAATTAATTAAAATATAAATATCTTACATTAGGATATTTGATGTAAATGATATTAGTTGCCTTTGTTGACTTTATATAAATATCTATAAAGTGTTATTAAGATATTTATGCAAGTTGATTAAATGAAATTGAAATGAATTAAAACAAAATTTTGTTATTTCCATTTGGTAATTTCGGCCAAGGCCTTAATGTAACAAGTATATATTGTTTTCATTTCATTTACACTTTACCTAATACACTTTACTAAAAGAAACTCCATTGAAGAAGCCAAAGGAAGCTTGTGAAAAGAAAGACAAAAAAAATCAAAAAGCTTGGATTTTTAGTAAGTTTCTTGAACTTGCTATTAGTAAGGAATTGTTCCTTAGGTTCTAGGCTTTAATATATGTGTTCTAAGGTTATTTCTTTCTTTGTTCCTTGTGGTTTTTGTTGATGGAAGTTTTGATGGAGGTGTAAAGCATGTGTGATGAAGGAAGTGTATGACTATTGTAGTATAAGCTTCTTTTAAGGTTTTGGAAACCATGTTGCTAATCTAGAGTTATTGACCCACTCTTAAATGACCTAGATTTGATCTTGAGTTGTTTCATTGTGTTGAGACTTGGATTGGATGGAAGAATGATGATTAAAGTAATTGATTTAAACTATTTGGTATAATTTGTCCAATTTGAGGAAATTGAAAAATCAGGGTTCATGACCAATTCCAAATTTGGGGGTTTTCATATATGTTGTGTATTTGGATGTGTATATGATGCATATAAAGTTTCATGTTCATTGGATTGCATCTTGATGTGTTTTGATGCATGAAATCACAAAATGCACAATTGTGCACCTTGGAGGTGCATTCGGCCTTCATGAAGAAAATTGGGATTTTTGGTTGCTTTGGTGTTTTGATGTTTTGAACATGCTAAGTTCATCTTATAAATGATTTAGAATCATTCAAAATTGATTTGATCAATTTCGGATTAAAATGGACAAAAATACCAAGTAAGGGTAATTTGGTAAATTCACTTAAATATGATTCATTGAATTTTATTTCATAATTTGATTATTGGAATATTAAATAAATATGTTTATTTAATTAATCCGAGAAAAAGTTTTGAAATGGAAATCGATTTTCCACCGCTTCCGCTGCGTTACCGGATTCAGCCCCTAAAAACCCCTACACTAATTTCATTTTTTTTAATTTTCTTTGTTGTTTTTCATGTTTATGACTGCATTTCTTGGATATTATTATAATGTTATTTCATGGTAATAGTATATATGGTTCAATTCTTGGAGTTTTGAGTCATTAGGGTCGAAATTGTATGTATTTTCGGATCAGTTTGGTTAAATTTTTTTCAGCCGCACACTAAATTTAAAACGATTGTAACTTTTGATCTACAAAGAGTTACGAGACCCATAATATATCGATTTGCATGTACTCAACGAGATCTAGTAAATAGTGCATAGTTGAAAGCTGTATATTCTCATATCGAGTCCCGATTTCAGGTCCAAATATTAGTTACACGATTTGAGCCAGTTCAGTTTCTGATTTCTAATTAGTTCTGAATCAGTTTATTTTTTTAATTTGCATGCATAATTATGATTTAGGGAGTCATTAGAAAAAAAAAATTAAATTCAATTTTGTGCAAGAGAAATAAGAAAAGTTCGATTAATTATCATGTATGTTAAGTTGTGCTAGGGATTGCCTTAGTGTTCTTTAATCGAAAAGGAAATTTTTGGTTGAATTTGTCATTGAGTTTTGAATCTGATTTTTTTATTTTGTTTTCAGTCTCCTGTGATCTTTTTAGTTTTTTTAGTCTTGTCTTTGTCTTAATCATTTTTTTGGTATTTTCTTCATTCTTGAGTTTGTTTTGTCAAGATGGTTAGTGTGTTGGTTGATATTATGGGGCAGCCAATAGATAATATCTTTCGTACTATAGTATTTGTGAAAGATGAGGTGTGTATTGCGGTTATTGATGGGGAACATTGATTTAATTAATATCAGTCTCGTGGAGAAATCGAGGTTGTCATTGCGAAACCATCCTAAGCCTTGTATGTTACGAGGTTGCCTAATTGTGCTGAGGTTAAGGTGGAGTATCAAGTCATGGTTGCTTTTACTACATCGAGGTTTCATGATGAGGTATTATGTGATGTGGTGCCTATGCTTGATTGTCACGTATTGTTATGTGGTTCATGAAGGTATGATAGTCAAGTGTGGCATCATGTTGAGAGGAGTATGTATATTTATGTCACGGAACGAAGATCAGTGATTCTTTCTCTTTTAACACCACAACAAGCCTATAAAGATCAATTAATAATGAAGAGGATGAGTGAGGTTGAAAATAGGAAAAAAGAAAGAGTTGCCGAGTGCTTATAAAATAAACTTGCTATTGATGTTGTGAATGTAAAAGAGGAAAATATGGGCATGATAGTGAGTAAGCAAATAGTGATGAGTTAGTTGTTGCTATTGCTGAGGTGGATGACTTAGTTGTTGCTGATGATGATAATAACCTGTCTGGAACAAGCCAAGCAAACCCCTTCATGTGTTCTAAGTCCCAAGAACCGCAAATCTTGATTTTTTTGTGAGAACAAAATCCTTCCAAGATCAAGTCCAACCCTTAAGGAACCTTACCCTTAAAAACCATTCTTTATTACTTTGGAGAATCTGGAACAGCGATACAGCGCCACAACGCTTATCACATGTTGATAAGCTTTTGTTCTGTAGAACCAAGGAAGAATCCACTCCCTCAAGATTACACAAGTCACTTTGTTTTGAAAAAAATATGTTCTTAATTAATTATGAATTACAATGAATAATGCACATTTAAATAGGTGACTAACCATAATTCTACCCAAATATAATAAAACCCTAGTAAAATAAACTCAATAACACATAAAATACTGTAAAATTTTGTGCATAAACCTTCTAATTTAATTAAAGTTCAGCTCAACACTTAAACATCACATAACCTTAAAAATATGAAACATAAAAGTTGTAGGGATAATTTACTTCTATATTTTGACTAAAAAGGCTTCTGAATTGGACTTTGATGTAAATTATAAAGTTGTAGATCCATGCGTCCTCTTTCCAATGCAATTTGAATCACTAAAATCGGACATCGGATGAGAAAGTTACGTCCAAAATATGAATACTGCGCAAATCTCGCCACTGCTAATGCAACATTCGAAAATTAAGCCCGAAATCAATTAAGGCAGCCCATACACGTCCAAAACTCATTCCATTCTTGCCTTAAACATAATAAAGACTCCATATAATGTCTCATGCATGGACCAAACTCTAGAACCCAATGAATCTTCCAAATCCACCAAAAATGCCCAAATACACCAATCTGACCAAGCCATGCAATCAGCCACTACTTCAAGTTAACTTGGCCCAACAAACAGAGTTCATTCTGGATCACATCAAAAGTTTTGACAACAAATTTTAGGTATTTGGTTGTCAATTAGATTTTTTATTAAAAATTATAAAATTATTTTTAATGGATATATTTTTTTAAAGTTGTGTTATGAAAGAAATAAAATAATGTTATAAAATAAAATAAAATAAATATTTTAGATGATTTATCTCTTTAAGATAAATTTCTAACTTCTACTCTCAAAAACTCAAATTTTAGATAACTTATCTCTTTAAAATAAATTTCTAACTTCTACTCTCAAAAACTCAAATTTTGAACTTTGCTAGTAAAGGCAAAATATATTTTTTAATTATCAAAAACTCTACTCTAAATGCAATCAAATATCATTAAAAATTTTAAAAAGAGTTTTTGGGACTAAAAGATCCCTTTCTCTACCAAAAACTATACTGAACATATAGTAAGTATTGACACACTTATAAAGTGGTTCTTTACTCTCGACTATAAGAGTGTCGAAGTAATAAAATAACCCAATAAATCCGAAGTTGATCCACAAGGAATAGATTTAATATGATAAAATAATAATTCAACTAATAATATAAAAATAATAAAATAAGATATTGGTGTTATGAGATCCACTGTCGATATTTCAAATATAAAGTAATTTTTATTTTTTATAAATTATAAATTATAATAATTTCTCAATCAATTTATTTCTTGATTGTAATGTATTAATTATGCCAACACATGTAATTTGTCTTATCTATAATTAGTCATGACAAAGTACTAAATATGTCAAAATATATAAAACAATATTCTCTATAACTAATCAAGATTTTTAATAGTCCACTCTATCGTATTTACGAGATTCAAGTATTATCTGTGTCAATCGGAAACTGTCTACAGCTAATCAAGGGTCCTGAATAAATTGAAAAGATTACGAATTTTATTTGGGAAACAATCGCAATTTAGAAATATAATATAAATAAAAATCGTCGATATTTTCATATCAATTGCTTCACCATTTACCCAATCAGGATACAAATTAGCAAATTAAGATATAAATAAAAACACTCATAATTTTATTAATAAAAGAAAAAGAAATTAAAAATAAAATAAAATTAAACACACATGATATTTACCCCAAATCCCTCGAGAGGGGAAAATTAAATAACACATCTGGATTGGAGGGGAGCTCTCCATCCCCCCTCCAAAAATCTGAAGTGTCGAGCACCTCCTAATATATATAATATTTTTTATGTAAAAAATATCAGTGGGACCTCCAATTTTGTTTTTATATATTTAAATAATAATAAAAAATACATATGTGGCTAAATACATTATAAGCTTATTTTATTGTCAATCTAAATACAATGAATGTTTTCCCAAGTCCGGTTTGAATATAATTGTCAAGTTTTTTTGTGTTTCTGGGTCATGAAATTCTAGATTCATATCCATTTTCCGGTTGCGGTATTCAAAGTAGTATTTTACCTACACAAGAATCAAAAATCACGATAAAAATATATAAAACATAAATTTAATTATTATTTCACAAGTTTACTAAATTATGAGGATTAATAAAACTAAAAGAATAAAATGATTAATTTTTTTAATAAATATATATTTTTTAGTGTTCATCAAATATATTGTCAAAAATCATTTTTAACACATAGTACATGTACCTTATGATTAATTTCAGTCCTTATTTAGTTTTCATATAATTGTTGTACTAATATGTACTGAGGTAAAATAATTAAGATTTTAAGATAATTTTATATTATTTAGTTAAATAATTAAGTCACACAATGAACATTCAACTGATTCTACAAAATTTATATTTATTAATTTACTTTTATTAATAGAATAATTTTAAAGGTTATTTACATGTTACTACAAATGCTATTGCGGAATAACAATTAGACATGACGAATATCGACAAATACTATTAAAGTTATATGAAACCTAATATTTTACGACTAATCTTAATTGACCTTAGTTTATTATGGTAACTAAAATTTTAATAGAAAAATAATAAATTATTAGATTAATAAAATATAATTTATCAATATTCGCCGTACCTGTTTGTTATTTCGCAAAAGTAAAATGTAAATAACTTAAATTTTAAACATCTAACAATCAGTATATATAATAATTTTTTTTTTCAAATTAGTTCAATTATTCTAGTCCAATATTATATCTATATATTATTACAATACTAAATATAATCCAATACAAATATATATCATTGTATTGTAAAATTTTTCTATATGCATAATGTGTTACTCACATTTAATCCACCCACCCTAAATTGAAGATAAAGGGTGTGTGAAACAATTATTATTTTACTATTTATTTATTTTTACTATATATTAATATTTTATAAATTAATAATATGTACTTTTTTAATTAGATTATTTATAGCTTGAGACAGGAAAAATTTTACTAAATGAAAAATTTGCCAAGTGTCAGTAAAAATCAAAATTAATTTCATCAAAATTTCTCTAAAAATGTGAAACACTAATTATGGACTACAAATAAATAAAATTAGAATAAATGAAAATATGTTAAAATGTGGAAGCTTTTTGTATATCAGAGGGTTAGCCGATTCTTTTTTTTTTTCAACTATTAATATTAAGTAAATAATAAAAATATCATGAATTTATAAATTAAATCCTTAAAAATTATAAAATCTCTCATCAAAGAATCTCATGACTTCGCCTCTGCATATGAGAAAAGAAAAACGACTATAGAGTTTTTTTTGGTAATTATTGAATCCAAACAGGACTTGTTGATACTTCTCAATAGATTTTATTACGATTGGGAGATGTTTGGAATTTCAACCTCCTCCACATTTGTGAGAAAAGAACTTGATTATTATCATTATACTAATAAAGAAAATTTTAATGTTACTTAAAATCAGTTTTGTAAATAACATTTTATGGGGCAAAAAAATCCAATTATATTATTATATGCCTACGGGGACAATTTGTTTGTGTAAAGAAATCATTTAATAATCGGATAATCATGTCACTTTATATAATAAAAATAATAATTTTTTTAGAAGGAAATCCACCGCCAAACCACCGATACTTAATCAAGTTTAAATGATAGAAATTTCACATCATAAGAGTCCTCTTCTTTGTGTGACAATTTCCTGTTAAATAATCGTAGCATAGACGAAGCAACACGATTACTAAATATGTGCTACGAACCCGATACGATTATTAAATAAATTACACGAAAATATGACCTATTTAATAATCGTGTTAAATTTGATCAACCCAATATTTTTTTTTTCGTTTTTTAAGTTTCACAAGAAAAAAATTACTAGAAACATTTTATACAAACTTGAAATCAGTGAAAAGGAAAGGGAGTTTCTTTCATATACAGAGTGGATCATGGGATGCTAAGAGAGGGAGTTACCTTTTAATCGGCTTATATAGAACAACAGTGACATATTTGGACTGAAACCTATGGGTTAATCCGAGGCCAACAACAGACTTGGATTTCCATCCGTCCTCTAGGAAAACATGATTAAGCACAACATGTTTCGGCTTCGAAGGCCGCGATGGCGATGGCGATGGCGATGGCGATGGCGATGGCGAATCCGACCTCTCCAAACCAAGTACAGTCAGATGCAGCTGGGATGGAACTGCTACTGGCTCCTTTGCGTGATCTTCTTCCGAGGGAATAGCCTGACTATAACTAGACTCTGGAGATGCCGGAGCTTCGAACTCAGCTACGCTATCAAGAATTTCCGGCACATAACTCTGCAGTTATTTTTCATTGGTATTAGATAAGTGAACAACATGATCCGTAAATTGTAAATGAAAAGGCAAGGGGTCCATGGCGATAACCACGCCTCCATGTTCCTTCAGCAAAAACTTCATCCATAACACAGTCTTATGGAATCCAAGCACATTAAACAGAAACTTATGATATTCAGATTAAAAAAGAGAGAATACAAGGATCTTATCTGTATCGCTGATACCATTCTCAGCTGATGGCTCTCACGATTTTATAAGTGTAGATTTGTAATGAGAAAAGGGAAAACAAATAATAATGCGGACCAAGTTAAAATGTTTTTACTGATCAAAGAAGATCATCAACAATACAAATAAGAAATCTTTGTTCATGCAGAAGGTATAACTAGGGCATGCAGAAATAACATTAATTAGATTATAATAGCATAGACATTACATCCATAACATAATTAAAGAATACTTTCTCCAAGAAAAACACAGGCGAACAGTTCAAAAGCACCCGGGAAAAAGGAGAAAAACACAGGCGAATAGTTCAAAAGCACCAAGGAAAAAGGAAAACAGAGCAGACAGTTCTCACCCCGTCAAGCTAATTAAGGCTCCATCTATTTCATGTAAAATTGGAAGTTTTAAATGTTTCTGCATAAGCTACCACTTTCATTGTATTTGGTCTGTTTGAGTGTAAAATGCAATAAAGTGTACTCATTTGACATGACGTACCTTATTAGCACATGTTGACTTTCACTAATTGGCATATGGATTGTAAAAGGTTCACTCTTCCACAAGCATGCTATTAACACTAAAAAACTAAGAACATGAAGGGTTATGAAAATGAATGCCGTCAGTCTGACATTTATGCTAGTATCCAAGAACCTTGTGAAGAAAACAATCAATGATAAAATCTAGCATCATCGTCTACAGAATCATGTTTGTCTTCCTGTAATATTAGTGCAGAATTTCATTTCTGCAATCTGTATAGGCTGCATTCAGCATAAAAATCTCTTACCAGTTTGAGATTTAAAATCTGATGTGATATTAATATATGAATTCTGTTTATGTTTTTTTCTTTGCTAAACCAAACCCCACTAGGCCACATCTTAATGCAATTAAAACTTTTATAAGCTTCTCCAATCTTTCTTGCATAAAATTCTCAAATCTGCAAGGGAACTATTGACAGACATTCTGAGTTGAATATAGCAATGGAAATGAAGAGCTCCACTGTTTCATAATAATATTGTATTTTTAAGAAAGCTGAACTTTAGAAATTCAAGTAAAAATATATCTAATATCCAGTTTTAGATTTTTCTTACTTATTCTTTCTGCTAAAATGTAACTCCATCTCTCTCTTCTAAGATATTTGCTAATTTTTATCTTACATGTGACTCTGGACATTGACTCTCTCTAAAGCTGAATAGTGAATACCAAGAAGAGAAAGATGCAATTCAAGAGATCAGATGCAAGTGATTTACTCTCTCTCTCAAAGGTCGAAAACCAAGAAGAGAAAGATAAAATTCAAGACATCAGATGCAAGCCATGATATAAAATATACTTACATGAACATCAAGAAGATTACAAACACCACCCAGTTCATCGGCTATGAAAGGCAAGTCCAGAATATATCTCCACTCTCCATCCACGAGGAACTTGTAATGGTATACACCAGATGGAAGGACCAAAAGAATTGAGTGATCCTTACCGGTTCTATGAAGCCCCTTCCTGCACACAAAGAAGAATTTTACATTTTCTCCACATCTGGGGTTATCTAGACAATTGTGTATCGATTAATACTTGTGATCAACAACAAACTAAAACCTGCTTCCCTAGCAGGAGAAGAAAGGAACCAGAGTTACCTTGATGTCCAATTATCCCAAGATCCTTCCACAGCCACTTCATTACCACCATGATTCCATGTAATGATAGTGGGGATTCCTTTCTCCAGTTTATTAGCAGCTGCATGAGATTCATGTTGCCGCATTTGATTGGAAAGAGGAGATTCATCAGCCCTTTGCAAGGGAGCAACAGGAACCTGCAATAGTTTGAAAAAGGGAGGTTGTGTTGCAATATGTAAAGCATGAAAAATAACTTCTTAGACCAAGTAACTTTAAGTAATTGTACTGAAAATAAGAAATGTATTCAACACTTCAGATTGGGCTGGGATTTGTTTTCAACCCAACCCAATCAAGTGTGAGATATTCCAGAAATAATAGTAATTGTTAACTGACAGCAGTATCAATTTCAAAATTCAAACGTGGATGACTAATTGTTATTTGTTAACCGATAGCAGTATCAATTTCAAACATGGATGACTCCGCTACTAGAAATTACGGAGAAGGTTCCATACCTTGCTCCTGCTAATTGAAGATGTCACGACAAACCCATAGTCAATATAATTTGTGTCTTTTTTCCTTCCAAAAATCATGAACCATATATTTGAATTGCCTATACAAACATCTAAGTTGCATTTATGATATAGCACTAGGACATTCCCATTCCATGGGCGCCCCCAAAGAGCTCACAAAGACGAAACATCTTATCATAAAACATGACCAGCTAGCCCAGGCGACTTGATTCAAGGTGCAACAATTTCCTTAGAAAGAGAATTTGCAATTGGAGTGTTATTGAGAATGTCAGGTGAACATGCTTGCATATATGCGACATGTTTTCAACAGAAGTTCATGGGTAAAAACTTCTTTATTAAAATGAAACTTGTATACTGTTTCTTTACCTTTTTTTCATCATTATTTTTTACAGGAAACAAAACATAAATTGTATTAAAAACCTGTATGAGGAATAAAAATAGTGAACAAGCTGTCCACAAAAACCAGGATCAGCCTGGGCAGAACCTTAAAATCTATACGAAAGTAAACAATCCCGGATGACTAACAAACTAATCCACTGTGTCTGCACGAATTTCAGTAGGATTTTTTTTTTTTTAATAATCAAAATCTCATTCATCATAAAACAATGCAAAGAAGGTAATCACCATAGGACTCTTAGGCCCGTTTATTGCAATATTCATATCTATTTAATAGAATATCCACAATACACATGATATTAAATCACAAAGGACATAATTAAATGCACAGTGTATGCACACAACAAGTATATAAACAAACCCTACGCCCTTTTATCACAATTACTATCTCATAAATATAGTATTTATCATGTAGCTTATTTAACTAGAGTAACTTCTTCTCATTGTTTGTTCCTTCTCCTGCAAGTTTCATTGGCTCTATCGGATCATATGTGAACAAGCTCCGCGCAGATCAAACTAAAAAAAATATAAATATTAACCGAATAAAATAGAGAAATTATCATTTTGACATTCAAATATTAAATTATGCATGGGATTACCCAAAATTTTAAACAAATTTCAATTTTATACCAAATTTTCAGATAAATAACCTATACTATTTAGGTATAAATCAGTACACTAACTATTTTTTTTTCTAAGTGTAAACAAGTATGCTGACTTAAATTTTTGGATAAATTAAAATATCCGGGTGTAAAATTGATAATCTACCAATAAAATTTAATCAAGACTGTAAATTTAAGAAATTAAAAATAAATAAGTAAATAAAAAGAAAAGGCAAGGCTAACCTGAGGAGCGAACAAGAGAGCAGACGGAGAACGATGAGGAGCCGCCGGAGGACCATTATTGCTCATAGAAAGATCGCCGTTGGCGTGAATCTCATCATTTGATCCTCCCTGTTTTTCTTCTTCCTCTACTTCTTCTTCTCTCCCGTTCGCATTTCCCATCACAACGCAACGGCAAATTGTAAAATGTTATGCTCTTTTAAGAATCTGACACCTCAGTTCAGTTTTATACTTTTATTTACGGGAATTGCCACTGCCAATGCAAGGGAGAGGGAAAGGGAAAGCTGCCGGTATTATCTCCGGCGGTCTTTGTCTCTTCTTCTTCTACTAATCGCCAAACAAACAATTATCATTTATCCAATTTTACAGAAATATTGTTACCATAAGACCATTCTCATTTTTATTTCTATGAACTCTTCTGGATAAGCATCAAGTCTAGTTAATTTATTTTATTTTTTATAATCATAATTTTTTTTCAAAAAAAAAACATAATAATAATTAACTGGAGAATCTAAATCCATAGAAAAAAATTATATAGTGTAGTGGGGGTCATTCAATTAACGAATGACATATGTTCCAATTATTTTAAAATACTTGTCATTCTTTAATTAGATGATCTTACCAATATCGTTTTTATATAAATTTTTCTCTTAAATCTAATCACTAATAATGACATTGATAATGATCCACGTATAAGCGAACACACATAATCAATTAATCATTCTATTGTAAATTTGATTAATGAGATAATTTTATTTTAATATATTAAAAAAATACTGAACATTTTTTAAAAAATCAAATCTTGTTAGTTTATAAGTAATGATTTGTGATTATTAAAGAAAAGGTTAAAACAGAATCACCATGACAGACGTGAACGGGGTGGGCAAAAAAACCGACCGAACCGAACCAAACCACAAACCGAACTAAACCTGACCGAATTTACTGTTTTTTTTCTAACGGTTCGGTTTGCGGTTCGGATTGGCTCACCCCAAACGGTTTACGGTTCGGTTCAGGAGCTAATCCGAACCGCACCTGTTAAACCGAACCGAACCGTTAT
>SKCR01049527.1:0-147241 GCA_019454045.1 Zanthoxylum bungeanum | reverse complement strand
TCATCGAAAATTCCTTCAAGTAAGCCCAATAGCCCGAGTAACGAAGGATAATCAGAAAGTTAAAGAAACAAGAATCAGGATTAGACGTGGGAGTTCCAATAGATAAGAGATGCCAATAAATGTGCAGAGATTTTAGATCCTCAAACCCAGGTTCGCATGCAAATAAAAATGTAGTAAACGGAAATGACTGATTGTCTTAACGTAAGAATCTGATAGATAAGGTCCTGATCTACCTAGATTCTCATCTTTCAGCGATACCAGTTAAGGAAACGGTCCTGATGGAGTCTATCTCATACCTACCTTACATAAGTAATAGACTCTACCAGGACACAAAGTATCAGAATAAGGACGCCGAAATCCTTTGAGATGTAAATTCTTGCCCCATCCTTTACCAACTTAGATAAAGGTAACCGTAAAGAAAGTCTTATACTCGTAATAATGTATTTTGAGACAAAGACAACAGATCTCGAGAGGTGGTTTACCCAGAAATAAACCAATGGGGTTTATAAGGATAGAAGAGAAAGAACCCAACACAAGTCAAGATGGCAAGTTTGCAGTACTAGAAAAAACCCATAAATTAGATCGATGCCAGTAGGAATCGGTTTGGGTTTAAATAGATAGACCCATGAGGTTGGAGACATACAAGAGTAACAAGGTTACTAGTATAGACAATAAAATTAAATGACATAGTTGTAGCTTATAGCAAGGATATAGGACGAAAGTCTAGAAGAAGCCCTTAAGAGGAATTACCACTAGCCTCGGCAGTACAACCTAAAGCCAAAAGATAGAATATGGAAATAATAAAGAAAAATACGGGAAGTGACAAGAAAGTTCAGTACATTCAAACACATAAATAATGTAGCGCAAAGGCAGTAGTGTAAATGGAAACCTCAGCATAGTTGATAAAAGTTGTGGAACCCTAAGACATGGAGTAGTCGACCCAAGTCCCAGCAAAACGAATGAAAACATTTCCTTCCAGTAGCCTCGACTCTAGTAAGTATATAGACACCTAACTAGACCATCACTTAGCTTAAGTAAATAACAGAAATGTGTATTCACAAATCTCTATGGAATGCATGTACTCACCCCTCAACTTAGAGCCCCGTAATGAGAAGAACCAGTATAGAAGAGTACTTGACAGAATAGACGGATCACGAGACGGCTAGATTTCCAAACAAATAAGTTCAACGGAACATAGGTAAGAATCATGAGATGGAAATACTCTATATGAGATAGAATAGTTTGAAGTCACAGTAAGTCAAGCCAAATCTAGAAGTCATCGTAGAACTATAAGCCCTTATGGGAGTAAAGACTCAAAAGAGCGAAGGAACCAAAGAGAGCGGTTCTCAGGAATATAGTATATGAGTTATAAAGAGCCTCATTATACTGGGATGAAAGAACTAGTAGGAGAATAGCACCTGAACCAAAAGTTTTAGTAGAGATTCCCTAAGTGATCGAAGTTGATGGAGTTTCCAGGGGAGTAAAGACATAAGGAGCTTAAGGAACTGAGATAAGGAGAATATCTAATTATTAGGGTAAACTTCGTAAGAAGGAATAACAAAGGGAGTATAGTAGGACTTTGAGAGAGAGTGACCCTTAAGAAGGTTCTCAGTAAAAGGTAGTAAGATCAATAAATGGAAAATAGTCAGGAGTTTAGTCGAATGAGATAATTCAGATAGTACCTAACATAAGTACCTTAGTTTGGGAGCCAACACCAGTAAACACGGGACTCCTAGGCTTATAGATAAGTAACACGTTCAAGTACAGCCGGGTAACTAGTGAGATCAGCATAACTGGAAAGGTTTCAGGACCAAACCCCACCCTCCCAACCCTCGTTATACAACAGCAGCAAAGATGGACATCGATGATCGCCTCAAGATACTCCCAGAAACAAGTATATGCGTAGTGGAAGAATACCGAAACATAAAACCTTTAGAATTAGTACAATAGAATAATAGAATAGGAAGATTGCTGCTAAGTAAAAGATTTAGGAAAGAAGTTGTCTAGATGGAGCAATGAATAGATAAAGTAGTAGTCATGCAATGGCGGGAATACAAAAGAACCAGCATTAGACATAACTAGGGATATATAAAAGAAGACATCCTTCGGATAATAAGATAGAGACATAGACCACTGAAGTTCTAGGAATAAATTAGAGCATGGAATAAGACAAAGGACAACAAGTAAAATATTTGGAGGTGGAACAGACAAGGGTTAAGTACTAAAATAAACATTTAATGGTTGAGTTCAGTAGTACTACAGAACAACAAACTTTCTAAGTGTCGAAATAAGACTGGAATTCTACCACGGAAGGAAGGTAGCGAGTATAACCCATGAGTTCCCATGCAATGTACCTAGCTAAGAAACAAGACAAAGTACGAATTGGAATTGATTTATTAAGGTAAAACATAAAGACGGCCAAAGAAACTAGGTATACGAATATCGCTGAGACAAAGGCAACACTTGATGGAATAAGACTATGTGAATACTGAAGTAAGATATTTTAAGTACAATGGGAGAGAAGCAAGTCGGTGCAAAGATGGATAACCAAATTTATATTAGCAATGAATTTAAAGGTAGAGACAAAAGAACTTAGAGGACGGAGCCCGTAAGTAGTTGAAAGTTAGCGATGAGGAAATAGACAGCTAAACAATTAAATTAAGATGATAAATGTCAAGGTCAAGTTGAGCAGGCGGAACTGGAGATGTATTAAGTATGATCGCTTTTACTAGCGACAATGATTGTCCTTGTATATATTTATTCCAGAGCTATAGTAGAATGTGAAGAAACCTAACGAGAGGAAACATAATCACCTCTAAAAATATGAAGGCGTTAGATAATAAGGAATGGCAGATACACTCAACAATGTCATTAAAGGAGATATATTATAAAAAGCAAGTGAAGAACTCGAGCTATACTTTAAGTCAAAGGAAGCGAAAGTTATCGGCTGTAGTACAAAATACAATAGTGATACATTAAGTGTGATGAGTCACAGAAGCCCCAAGTCATATTTAATAATTAGTGTTATCATGGAAAATGATATAAGAGGTGAGGATAAATGATTCAATTGGTACAATCATGGATATGCCCCTATTAGCACGAATGAATTAAATTCAAGTAGGACGTTACAAGTAAGTATGCAATAATGAGACGAGTGATCTTCTAAGAAATCTAAAGAGGTATTAAACCTTAAAGATAAGGAAGAGATAAAATAAAATACATTCATAGAGTGTCAGAAAGAAATGGGTGATTCACTTAGGCACCAATTCGAAAAGAACTTAAATTCAGATCATGAGAAATTGAATATTTTTAGTACATCCTTCGAGACATTATATAGTGTGAAATAAGAAATAGATAGAATTTTATGAATGATAACTTTCATGAAGAGTGATGACCGGTGCTTACACACATGCGTATAACGCAAGCGCACGTATCGTTCAAATAGTATAAAAAGTATCGATCCCACGGGGACTTAATACCTAATCTATTAATTTTATGAGGTCAAATGATTACTAGTATCTAACAGGTTGATTGATTGATTTGAAATGGTGATGATTTTTAAATTTAAAAACAAGTAAATAAAATTGCATGAAAATAGGTTTAAGAAAATTCAATATTATGAGACTATCTAGGGTTGTGAATCTTTCTAATATCTTTTAAAAGATGAAGTGGTTATTTCATGTTTGTGTAATAAATCGGTTTACTAACCTGGAACACTAAATTATGCGAAAGCCTCTGATGGTCAGACGTAAATACCCAGTATAACCCAATTGAACCATATGTCTATGTCAACCAAATTACCTGGATTCATTAAGTTTAAGTTCCAATTATGGTTACCCCCGCCCGACAGGTATATGTCTATCCTGTAAGGAAATCTATTAAAGGTTTATCTATCCTCAAGAAAGATCGTGGGCTATTAACTCTAAGGCTGAAACCTAAAATTCCTTTGTCAAGTTTATTTTAGATTTACCAGATCAATCTTATTAGTGGCCAATTAACAAGACGCATTAAGCTTAAGACTTAATAAGTAAACCTTTAAATTACCCAAACTATAAAATAACCCCTTATAAACCGGTGACATTAGAATTCATCACAACCCCAGATAACTAACTTAGTTACAACACATAACTAGGGCTAGTAAAAACTTAAATAAAATAAAAGACATAAAGTAAAATGCTGAAAAGTAAATGACGGAAAGTAAATGCTGAAATTAAATACTGAAAATTAAATGCTAAAAATTAAATGCTGAAAGTAAATTACTGAAAAGTAAATGCTGAAAGTAAATTACTGAAAGTAAATTGCTGAAAAGTAAATGCTGAAAGTAAATTGCTAAAAAGTAAATAAAGTAAAAGTACAATAAAAGAAAATGCTGAGATAAAATGATCCACTTTTATTACTTATATTTTAGATATCTCCCTTAATATAATATATTAACTTTGCATGATAATTACCAACCAGCCATATAGGCGGTATCCAAATTAAGTCAAATTAATAATTAATTACCAACCGACCAATCAAGCGGTATATAGTTTAGTCAGGTTAAAACCAATTTAAATAATTTCCAACCGACCAATATGGCGGTATCCTCGTTAAGTCAGGTAAAACCTAGTTTATATATTATAATTAAGGGAGATTAATCTAAATATTAGTAATAAAAGTTTTACCTTTTACCCCAGCAAAGGGGAGTTACCTCCTCATTACTGAAAAGTAGAAATTGAAAATTAAAGAAAGAAAAGTATTGTGCGTAAAAGTAAATTACGGAAAGTAAAAACTGAAAAGTAAAGAAAAGAAAGTGCGAAAGCAGAAACTAATTACTGAAAGCTGTAAATAAACAAAAAAGATACAATCTTCTTAGTATTCTTAAGGAATTCCTTAGAAGAAAGAATGAGTTTACAAATGAAATGGCTTGATATTTATAGGCAAAATTTTGCCTCCATCAAATCATCCACCAAATCCATTATTAATTGCTCCACTAATTGCTCCACTAATTGCTCCACCAAATCCATTATTAATTGCTCCACTAATTTCTTATCATGTTTGGTGGTGATTTGATAATTTTTATTAATTTATTTTTTTGCTTTGAAAATGACTTTAATAATTACACACAACACACTTCTGGATGGTTCATCAATTTCGGGCATGCAATATTCCGAAATAGAAATTATTTTGTCTTTCAAAGTTGTAGATATTTGAGTCTTCTTTAATCTGTAACTTGAATCAGCTCAATCCGATATCGGAGGAAAAGGTTATGCCCAAAATACGACAGATGCGCAAAATTGGGATTTCCAAAACTACACTTCGTTAAAACACCCTTTCAAGTTTCCAATCTCCAAAATTAATATGTTAAGTCCAATTTTTACCCTTATTTGACCCACATTTCATCCTAAATGATTTCATTGTGTCCCAATATTATTTTATCTGCAAAATAAACTAAAACACATCAAAACGTTCATCAAACCCGAGAAACTAAACAAAATATTAAGTAAAATGAGAGGTAAATATTGATATATTTTCCCTTCATCACACCCCCAAATCTAAAATTTTGCTAGTCCTCGAGCAAAATAACAAAATAAAATACAAGAAACAATTAACATTAAACTAAGCCACTTTCGTAGGGATCACAGTTGCATTTAGCATATGCAACAAGCCTTTAAACCCCTAGGTGTCCCTAGTGGACGAGTTATAGTCTCGTGAGGGCTTACAGCAACAATACCCACAAACCTTTTAAAAAAGTAAAAAGATAATAAACTAATGCACACAAAAGCAAAAAGACAAGAGAAAATAGAATAAAGAAGTTAGTGACTAATCAGGTGAAACTTCTACTCCAAGTTACTAGTTGTTTTCTTTCTTTCTAAATTACTGAATAAGTAAATTCTCCGATTATATTTACCATTCTCTATATGCCCAGCCGAAAAAATATTAATCAACTCAAGTTTGCCCACAACAGTCACAAGTACAGTTGATAGGAGAGTAATATTTTTATCCTAAAGTTTTATCAGAATTCACACCTTTTTACAGAAATGGAATAATTTTTCTGATTTTTCTGATTTTATTCTTTGATTTTTGATTTTTTTTTATATACAATATCTTCCATCTATGTAGCGAGTGTTGGGTCGGTGGCTCCCAAATTAGTTGGCTTTAGGGCACCAGATGATAAGACACCCCTACGGACTTAATTACTCAGACTTCAGATATATATATTTTTGCAGCATTTTTAATCCATGTAGTGAGCTTTGGGCCAGTGACTCCCAAACCAGTTGGCTTTAGGGCACTAGGTGTTAAAACACCCTTACAGACTTAATAACTCGGATCTCATACGTTTTTTTTTACTCCATCACTTTTGAGATGATTTCTCCAATTAAACTAGAGCACTAAATATTATAAACTTTTCAATTACAACTCATGTCTGTATGTTACTATGCATGTTGATAATACCTGCCAACTGATCATATGAAGATCCATTTTAGTAAGTATTATGGAGAATTCACAAATTAAATAATTCAAAAGGAAATAAACAAAAATTAACTTGTTCCGAAATAGGTTTGAGATACGTCTCAGGAGTGAAAACTCCTTACTCAGCTATCTCTTACCAATTTCACCTTTTTAGTCAAAATAAAAACACAAAACGTAAAATATTTTTGTAATTTTTGAAACTTTTTCAATTTTTTTGTATTATTGGAAAAAAAATTGGACTAAAAATAAAAACAACACACAACTAAAAACAAGATCCTGATCAACTAATTCCCTCCCCCAAACCTAAATGAAACATTGTCCCCAATGTCTTAAACAGTAGAAGAAGAGTTTGGAAGATCGTACCTGGTTAACTGAAACTCTACACGAAAAGTTAAAGGTTAAGATCCAGATTAATCCGACGCCTCTTATCACGATCTTCCTCATACCAATTTATCTTTGAAAAGATAGGGTCAATTTGTGGTTCATAGGCTAAGATTTGGTCAATTAGATCTGGAGCAATTCTGGCAGTAAAGAGGAGTTCTTTCATAGGTTTTGACACGAACCCATTTCTCCGAGCATCATCAAAAAACACACAAAGAAAATCATAAAATCCTTCAACGTTGTACAGTCCAAGTTGTTTCTGGTGTATGTTCAGGTTCGCCCAAGATAACACTGTAAAAATTTCCTCCAATGTACCCAAGCCACCTAGCAAAGCAATAAAAGCATCAGAACGGTTAATCATTTCTACCAGTCGTTCAGACATACCTGGCACAATTAGCTCTTCTCCGTTTGATGGTCCAATAAGATTTGCCTCTGCCAAGGGTTTTGGGAAGATTCCCAAAACGTGACTGCCTCCTTCATATACAGCCTTTGAAACGATCCCCATAAGTCCAAGATTGCCTCCGCCATATACTAAGTGCATATTCCTTGCAGCTAAGACTCGACCCAATTCCTGTGCTGCTTCTACGTATTGTGGCTTAACACCAACACTAGTACCGCAAAACACACAGATATTTTCAACTCGTCTTCTTGAAGTGGCTTCCATGTTTTACTCTGGATGTCTTCAAAAGTGCAATGATGAGTTGAATTTATAACACCTGCTAATCGGACCCGTGCTTCGATTACCAAACGAATGTCATTAGGAATATCATGGATCATTAGTAGTCTCATCTGTTCCAAGCGAGCTTTGTAGACTTTCATCATAGAGTTTTGAGGGAGAGAAGGGAATTGCTTGTGAAGATTTTCGAGAATTTCTTCCATCCTGAAATGTCTTAATCTGCAAAAACTAAACACATGAAATTAAATCACACCAAATCATAATATATACATAAATTTCATGGGTTGCCTCCCTGCTAGCGCTAAGTTTAACGTCGTCAGCTAGACGTGACTTTTCAAATGTTAGGCTGGATCTGAAAGTGTGACATTTTCTTTTTGTCGCTCAAATGATTCTCCCCAGTAGTGCTTGACACACTGACTGTTAACCTTGAATGTTTCATTGGTGTTGGGATCTAGTAACTCAATAGCTCCATATGGTAAAACCTGAGTGATCACAAATAGACCTGACCACCTTGATTTCAACTTTCCAGGGAAAAGTGAATTGTATAACAACACTTGCTGCCTTGGTTCCAACTGTCTGTGCAATATTTTTCGATCATGCCATTTCTTGGTCGTTTCTTTGTACAATCTGGCATTCTCATAAGCCTGTAAGCGAAATTCCTCCTATTCGTTGAGTTGGTGGAGTCTTTTCTCTCCTGCAGCTTATGGATCAAGATTCAACTTCTTTAGTGCCCAGTACACCTTGTGCTCAAGCTCAACTGGCAGATGGCACGCTTTCCCAAATACCAATCGATATGGGGACATACCAATGGGTGTCTTGTAAGATATTCGGTAGGCCCATAATGCATCATCCAGTTTTGTTGACCAGTTACTCCTTGTTGATCCAACGGTTCTCTCTAAGATTCTTTTGATTTCTCTGTTTGAAACTTCAACCTGTCCATTTGACTGTGGATGATAAGCAGTTGCAACCTTGTGAGTAACTCCGTATTTGGATAGGAGTGAACCAAAGTATCTGTTGCAGAAATGTGAGCCACCATCACTGATAATTGCCCGAGGTGTTCCGAACCGAGTGAAAATGTTCTTTTTCAGGAATTTGATCACCACTTTTAAATTATTGGATGGTAGTGCAATTGCTTCAACCCATTTGGAGACGTAGTCTACAGCAACCAGGATGTACAAGTTTCCGAATGATGGAACAAAGGGTCCAATGAAATCTATACCCCACACATCAAATATCTCCACTTCCAGAATATTTTGCAATGGTCCTTCATTTCTCATTGAAATACTCCCCATTCTCTGACACATGTCACATTAAAGAGCAAAAAGATAAGCATATTTAAAAAGAGTGGGCCAGGACAAACCTGATTGTAGGACTTTGGTTGTAGTTTTATTTTCGCTGAAGTGTCCGCCGTATGGTGATGAATGACAGTGTTGCAGAACACTGTTGACCTCCTCTTGTGCAACACACCGTCTAAATAATTGATCAGCACATCGTTTGAACATGTACGGCTCATCCCAGACATAGTGCTTGACTTCTTTGAAGAATTTCTTCCGTTGCTGAGTTGTCCATTCCAACGGTCATTTTCCTGACACAATGTAGTTGACATAGTCAGCATACCAAGGGGCATCTAGCTGTTTCATGGCAAATAGTTGTTCATTTGGAAAATTTTCTTTGATTGACAGTTCTTTGCCAGCTGTTTCTCCACTCTCGAGCCTCGATAAGTGATCTGCCACCTGGTTTTCTGTCCCTTTCCTGTCTATGATCTCCACGTCAAATTCTTACAGAAGAAGTATCCAATGGATCAATCTGGGTTTGGCATCTTTCTTTGTGATCAGATATTTGATCGCTAAATGATCTGTGTAGACCACCACTTTGGGACCCAGCAGATAGGAGCAGAATTTGTCAAAAGCGTACACAACTGCGAGCAACTCCTTTTTAGTGGTTGTGTAGTTGAGTTGAGCTTCATTCAGAGTTCTGCTGGAGTAGTAAATGGTGTGGAAAATATTTTCTTTGCGTTGTCCTAAAACTGTACCTACAGCAAAATCACCACACATTACTTCAAATGAAAGGGTCCAGTCTGGTGCTACAATGATGGGGGCAGAAATCAGCTTTTGTTTTAAGATCTCAAAAGATTCCTGGCATTCTTTAGTGAAGTTGAAAGGCTCATCCTTCTCCAAAAGATTGCAAAGAGGTTTAGCAATCTTGGAAAAGTCTTTGATAAATCTCCTGTAAAAACCTGCATGTCCAAGAAAACTCCGAATCCCTTTGACTGATGTCGGTGGAGGTAGTTTTTCAATTTTTTCAATCTTTTCTTTGTCTACCTCGATTCCATTTTATGAGATCCAGTGTCCAAGAATAATGCCTTCCTGCACCATGAAGTGGCATTTCTCCCAATTGAGTACCAGGTTTGTATCTTCGCACCTTTGTAACACATGTTCCAAATTTTACAAGCAGTGGTCAAAAGAGTCTCCAAACACAGAGAAGTCATCCATAAAAACCTCCATATTCTGCTCCAGCATGTCTGAGAATATGGCCATCATGCAACGCTGAAATGTGGCAGGAGCATTACATAATCCAAATGGCATCCTACGGAAAGAAAAGTACCATAGGGACATGTAAAGGTAGTTTTCTCCTGATCTTCTGGTGCGATGGCAATCTGATTGTACCCTGAATATGTTGGACAGTGATGGCCCATAGCATCATTATTTGTACAGATCATGGTGTTGTTGTACGAATTAATTATGTGACAAATGAAATTGCTCTTTTATCATTTGTAATTAGATTACCAAGATGTATAAATGATAGAAGGTCCATATGATTAGTTCCAGATTTATAAGATATGAGACAGTATCAATCCATGAAGGTTTAATCATTAAATATCCCTAGTCGTAGTATTATCGAGATTGGACATCGATAATGCAGAATAGACTAGTATTGCACTTGTGCGCATTGTGGGAGCATAACATCATAGTTCTCATATATTTGGGTATAGGATACTCATGCAAGTATAATAGAAGGTTTTGTTTACCGATAGTACAGAAACAGCTTCGCTCTGGATAGACCCCTCGGAATTCCATTGGCAGTATGACTATGTGTCTATGGAAGTTCGAATCAGGGTAGGTGTATTTGGTCTTAACCTGAGACTTGCACCGCTAATACTTGCGACAATCAATATACTTTGGTTTTGGTCGTCCAGGGCTTTAATAGGTTCTGTGTACGCCTCTTCTAGGTATTTTGAGAATCGTAGTGTATTGGGTGTGATGTCGAGATGGAATTATCACTCCAGTCATAGTGGAGATGATGATCACGTAGGATACGGAACTTATTCTCTTATATATTGTAGCTATCGGGAAATTATGACTAGGTCATGTTTATCCGATTATAGAGACTAGTTACCAGAGATCTGATATGTGCTTCGTATTGGGCAAACACATTTACAGCCACAGGCCTTGCACGTGACATCCGATGCTGGATCGAAATACGCAATACTACGTATACTATGCCTGATATAGATCACATATTCCAGTAAGAATATTTCTGGAGAATTGGGTAGGCATGGCGCTTTGCTAGAAGCCAACCATGTCTTGTAAATCGGTAAAAACGTAGTACTAGGTACATACGTGTTCGAATAGTCCGACGACCGTATTTATTGCCAACATATTTGGGGATCTCATGGGTCGCTTCCCGAAGATTCACCGATGACGTATGACTCGTACTTTATTAATCTGGGATTAATTATAAGAGAGAGAAAATTAATCTGGGATTAATTACAGAGACATTTTTTTATGGGATAAAATATTAATTAAAAGAGATAGAACGATTAATTTGGAATTAATTGATAAAATAATATATTCGATATATTATACGAAATTGGATTTCGACGCGGAATTGAAATTAGATTTTAAGTCTGGAGAACGAGTTAATTTAGAATTAATTCGTTAGCGACGTGAATAATGATTTTGCTAGGCATAATTATTTAATTACGTCGCAACGAAAATTCGTTAATTTGGAATTAGTGAACCCGAGCCCGGGAGTGTTTACGGACGCACTCGTATTGCGAATTAAAGTGCGGCCCACAAGTCACATCAAGCGTCAAATCATTAGTCACTTTGATTGATGTGATGTCTAGTCACTTTGAGTGATTTGACAACTTGTCATAATGATTGAAGTTGGTGGTTGGATGAATTAAAAGCCATTTACCATTTATTTGATTTTTTGATATTTGACTTTTGTAATAAGTGTATTAGATACACAAATCTCCAACTACCTAAGATAACTCACTCTCTTCTTCTTCTCTCTTTGCTTCTCACGGCCTTGGGCCAATTTTTCCCTAAAAATCTACATTTGCCGAGAATTGAAGGAGAAGCAAGATGGTGATTTTTGTGGCAAAAATTACCAAGTGCTAGCACACATTCAGGGTCTTCCTAAGGTGATAGGGAACTAATTTCATGAGCATGGAATACACAACCCAAAGCTTGGAACTTGGAGGACACCATGGCCGAAAATGGAGGAGCAAAAATGGAGCAGAAAGCCAAGAGCCACATGGATGAAAAGCTTGAAGTTTTATTGTTCCTCGCGTCACCACAACCGATCATTGTAAGTATGATTCCGCCATGCTTTTACGAGTATTCACATATGTGTTTCTTGCTTGATTTGATCCTTGGGACTTTATAGAAACCCAACAATGGTATCAGAGCCATTTTGAGTATGAAACTTGAATTAGGGTAAAATTGGGTAAGTTGAATTTGAGCATGTTTTGATGAAATTGATTGTTGATATATGCTTAAATGATAATAACATGGTGTTATGCATTGTCAATTTGATGAATTTTGAATTGGACAAATTTTCCCCAATTGTTGAGGCTTGGCCGAAACTATAAGCTTACCCTAAGTCATGGTATTTTTTTATTTTAATCATTGGATGAGTTGAAATCATGTGGGAAATGTTGATTTAGGATTCAATTGAATTGAAATCGAATCGATTTGAAAAACCCCTAAAATGCCGAGACTTGATTAGCATGGAAAATGATTGATTTTTTGATTCAAATGTGTTGGACATGTTTTGATGATAATGAGCATAATTAATTGTACAAATTAGTATTTTGGAAATGTTAATTTGGTTAATTAATTATGGCATACACTTTGGTTAATTTAATTATGAAATTTGGAATTTTGAAATTAAATTAATTAGGCTTTTGAAAGTTGTAATTGGGCTTAATGGGCTTGGTTGTACCAAGTTAGGTTTAGGCTAAATTGGTTGGATCCAATTAGGCCCAAAACCATTTCCATAAAGTCCAATTATGACTTAATGGACCCTTAATTATAATTGGGACTAATGGGCCTAAATTGGTTTCTTGGCAAATAAGGGTGATTCCTTAAATGGGCTTTGGTATTTGGGTTTGACCCATATTGACCAAAAGTCCATGCCTTAAGAAATTAATTAAAAGCCCATTGGACTTTAAATTAAATTGACATTAGATGTTAATCGGGCTTTGAGACCCGTAACGGTTAGATTTAGAATCTAAGTCGCTAAAGGTTCATTAAAAAGTGTAATATTTAATTTGGAATTAAATAATGAATTAGTATTAAATGCAAATTAAATTGGATTTAATGTTGTAGTTTAATTTAATTCAAGAATTCGTACTTTGAGTACTTATTCGCAAAACGAGTCGGACTCGCGCAAAATCAAATCATTGTTTGAACATTGGATGGTCATTAATTATCAGATTAATTAATTGGATTAGATTGATTGATAACATGCTTGTATGAATACATGGTTGCGATGTATGAATAATGTATTTCAGATGGATATTAGATGGGTGAGGGCAATTTTGGAAATTGTTGTAACAAATTTAGAATTTATTAATTGGACCTGCGTGTCCAGCCTATTACCTCTTGACTTTATGTATTTCTCTTCTCACCTATTCCCCTCAATGTAAATGAGGTTTCTTTAGAAGTGTTATGTAATTGGGTAGAAGTAATACTTGTGCTAGCGGGAGAGAGGAAAGGGAGAGATTTGTTCTAGGAACAATGTGTTTAAATATCCATCCGCATATCATTATTATATTTATTTACTTATGCTCCTTATTATGTGTTTAGAATGCATGTTTAAGGGTGTATGATGATGAGACCTTAACAAAGATAATTAATTGGTTGCCAATTACACGCGAAAAACTCTCAAAACATATTAAGCGTTTTTCCTTCCATTGAGTGATTCTTACTCAAGATCCAAGACTGGCATTGGTTTGTTGGCCAAAGTCAAGGCCTTTGTCTGTCGCAAATGTGTTTGAATCATGAGAGTTTTGTTCCATATCGGTGTCTTGTCCAAGTTATGATTTGTTGGCCAAATTCAATATCACTTCTTGTCCATCGACATTGATTACGAAGCTTTCCAAGGTCAATGGGTTCCGCTTAACTGGGATCACTAAGTTTGTTGTGCCAAAGCCAAGACTTAGATGATTCAGAGGAAAAAGGTTAGGCAATATATTTGATATATTGGCATATATAAGATAT
Source organism: Zanthoxylum bungeanum (assembly GCA_019454045.1). Taxonomy (NCBI): domain Eukaryota; kingdom Viridiplantae; phylum Streptophyta; class Magnoliopsida; order Sapindales; family Rutaceae; genus Zanthoxylum; species Zanthoxylum bungeanum. The sequence continues at coordinate 133,219 of SKCR01049527.1, read as the reverse complement.
ATGTTTCGGACTTAGATGTCCACCTACTGGATCTAGGAATTGGATGGGATCCAATTGATCTTAGAGATCTACCTAGTTAATTATCATACAATTTGTTGGCCAAAGTCAAGATTGTGTGTTATTTAACGGGATCCTAGCCCACTAGGAAACAAGGTTTCCCGAGTACTCAACAGAGGGTTAGAGGCTCGCCGAAAAATATTGGGAGGCATGTATTAAATTTGCAATATTCATTTAGTTACTTGCCATACGCGCTCATTCCAATTTTTCGTCAATACGTAATTAATATATTAGTTGGACTAATATTTAATGTTGTTTTAAATTAAACAGTTGGACTGTATTCAAACTATTTCATTTATATGATTATATATTGGATTATAGTAATCAATATATTTGAATTAACAATTAAAGTATAGTTCATTTTATAATTGGATTATAGTAATCAATATAATTGAATTTTAACCAATTAAATTATAGTTGATTATATAGTTAGACTATAGTAATCATTATAATATAGTACATAAAATCGTTGATTTGATAGTTAGACTATTAAAATCAAGATAATTGAAAGATTAGTGTTTAAAACATAATCCTGGGTGAAAATGTATTTAAACAGCTTTAATTTTCAAATTGGGAATAATGAATCAGGATAGTCCTGAAAACTAAGAAGTTACTTTATTTGATAAAATAAATCTTAGGCCTAAGCCTGGAGTTAAGAAAATAGTAGAACATGATATTTGGAATATCATGTAATGATAACTTTAGTGCTTAATCCATTATCCTTGCCAAATAGACCCCTTAATTTCTAAATCAGAACTAAGGATTAGACCCTTATAGTATGATATTGAAATTGAAGGATCTTCATAGATCTATCCTTAGATCTTAGAAGTACTAAATTGCAATAATAAACTCTTGGAGAGTTAATGGCTATACTCAATGAGACAAAGCCAGAGTTTGCAATAGGGCAAGAAGCGCAAGGCGCATCTTATTTCGACATTCTAGAAGGCCAAGGCTTGGCCGAAGGCTTCTAGGGTGTGGAAAATGGGCAAAGGCAAAGTCATTATAATCTTCTGGGAAGACAAATGATATATCCCAAGATGTCTGCCTAATATGTGGCAAACGGGGACACGGAAGCGTGACTGCCGTGTGGACAAGGCAGACATGAAGGAAATGAAGACAGGCAAGGCTCCGACTTCAAATATGTTTGTCATAAACATGTTCACTACTAGTATTAAAATTGGATTTTAGATACTAAATGTGGTACATAAATATGTGCTGATGTGCAGAATCTGCTGAGAGCAGGATACTGACTTCGGATGAGATTAATGTACGAATTGAAAATGGGACGAAAGTCGCTGTTTTAACCGTAGAAACCTAAGTTTAGGAACTACCCTTTGGGTATGTAATTAAATTAGGAAACTGTTACATTGTAACTAGTTTGACTAGAAACATCATCTTAATATCAGGGTTTAACCCGTTGCGGGTATACCTTTATATTCTAGAACACTAAAGTGTTTTATTATATAAAGATGATATTGAGATAAACATATTAGATGTGAATAATAGTATTTATATTTTGAAAATAAATGAATCTCATACGTATAACATGACAAACAAATAGCTCAAACTGATATTTTGGTCGTCCAGGGCTTTAACAGGTTCTGTGTACGCCTCTTCTGGGTATATTGAGAATCGTAGTGTATTGGGTGTGATGTCGAGATGGAAGTATCACTCCAGTCATATTGGAGATGATGATCACGTAGGATACAGAACTTGTTCTCTTATATGCTGCAGCTATCGGGATATTATGACTAGGTCATGTTTATCCGATTATAGAGACTAGTTACCAGAGATCCGATATATGCTTCGTACGGGGCAAACACATTTACAGCCACAGGCCTTGCACGTGACATCTGATGCTGGATCGAAATACAGAATACTATGTATACTACGCCTGATACAGATCACATATTCCAGTAAGAATATTTCTGAAGAATTGGGTAGGCATGGTGCTTTGCTAGAAGCCAACCATGTCTTGTAAATCGGTAAAAACGTAGTACTAGGTACATACGTGTTCGGATAGTCCGACGATCGTATTTACTGCCAACATATCCGAGGATCTCATGGGTCACTTCCCGAAGATTCACCGATGACGTATGACTCGCACTTTATTAATCTGGGATTAAATATAAGAGAGAGAAAATTAATCTGGGATTAATTACAGAGACATTTTATCTAGGATAAAATATTAATTAAAAGAGAGAGAACAGTTAATTTGGAATTAATCAATAAAACAATATATTCGATATATTATCCGAAATTGGATTTCGACACAGAATTGGAATTAGATTTTAAGTCGGCGAACGAGTTAATTTAGAATTAATTCGTTAGCGACGTGAATAATGATTTTACTAGGCATAATTATTTAATTACGTCGCAATGAAAATTCGTTAATTTGGAATTAGCGAACCCGAGCCCGGGAGTGTTTGCGGACGCTTTCGCATTGCAAATTAAAGTGTGGCCCATAAGTCACATCAAGCGTCAAATCATTAGTCACTTTGATTGATGTGATGTCCAGTCACTTTGAGTGATTTGACAACTTGTCATAAGTGATTGATGGTGGTGGTTGGATGAATTAAAATCCATTTACCATTTATTTGATTTTTTGATATTTGACTTTTGTAATAAGTGTATTAGATACACAAATCTCCAACTACCTAAGATAACTCACTCTCTTCTTCTTCTCTCTTTGCTTCTCACTGTTGGATAGTTATGACCCATAGCGTCACTATTTGTACAGATCATGGTGTTGTTGTACAAATTAACTATGTGACAAAGGAGACTGCTCTCTTATCATTTGTGATTAGATCACCAAGATATATAAATGATAGGAGGTCCTTATGAGTTGTTCCTGGATTGAGAATGATATGAGACAGTATCAGTCCACAAAGGATAAATCATTAAATATCCATAGTCAGAGTATTACCGAGATTGGACATCGATAAATACGTAAAAGACTAGTATTACACTTGTGCGCGTTGTGAGGGCAAAAACGACAAAGTTCTCATATATTTGGGTATAAGATACTCATGCAAGTGTAATAGGAGGTTGTGTTTTACCGATGGTATGGGAAACAGCTTCGCTCTGGATAGACCCCCTCGAAATTCCATTGGTAGTATGACTATGTGTCTATGGAAGTCCGAAATCAGGGTAGGTGTATTTGGTCTTAACCTGAGACTTGCACCGCTAATACTTGCGACAATCAATATAGTTTGATTTTGGTCGTCCAGGGCTTTAACCAGTTCTGTGTACGCCTCTTCTGGTTATATTGAGAATCGTAGTGTGTTGGGTGTGATGTCAAGACGGAAGTGTCACTCCAGTCATATGGAGATGATGATCGCGTAGGGATACAGAACTGGTTCTCTAAAGGGTTGCAACCATCGGGATAATATAACTTGGTCATGATTATCCGATAATAAATAGACTAGTTGCTCGTAATCCGATATATGTTTCGTATGGGGCAGACAATGTACCAGCCCCAGGCCTTGCATGTGATCATCCGATGCTGGATCGAAATACGCAATACTACGTTACTACTACGCTTGATATAGATCTTATATTCCTGTAAGGATATTTCTGGAGAATTGGGTGGCATGGCGCTTTGCTAGAAGCCAACCTTGTCTTGTAAATCGATACAAACGTAGTACTAGGTACTTACGTGTTCGGATAGTCCGACGACCGAATTTACTGCCAACATATCTGGGGATCTCATGGGTCACTTCCCGAAGATTCACCGATGACGTATGACTCGCACTTTATTAATCTGGGATTAATTATAAGAGAGAGAAAATTAATCTGGGATTAATTACAGAGACATTTTATCTGGGATAAAATATTAATTAAAAGAGAGAGAACAGTTAATTTGGAATTAATCAATAAAATAATATATTCGATATATTATACGAAATTGGATTTCGACACAGAATTGGAATTAGATTTTAAGTCGGGCGAACGAGTTAATTTAGAATTAATTCCTTAGCGACGTGAATAATGATTTTACTAGGCATAATTATTTAATTACGTCGCAATGAAAATTCATTAATTTGGAATTAGCGAACCCGAGCCCGGGAGTGTTTGCGGACGCATTCACATTTTGAATTCGAGTGTGGCACGCAAATCACATCAATTGTCAAATCGCTAGTTGCATCTAGTGTCACATCATTCGTCAATCAAGTGATAGATGTCTTTCACTTTGATTGATTGACGCCAGTCACTATTTATTGATTGATGGAGTTGATGTAAGTGGTTGGAGCCTTAAAGGCTTGACTTTTGGAAAGAGAAAAAAGGAATTAATTTTGAAAATTAATTTTGTGTATTAGATACACTTTTTCACACAACCATTACATAACTCTTCTCTCTTTCTTCATCTCTCTCACACACCCAACAAGGGCCATTTTTCTTCTGGTTTGCTGAGAGCCAAGGAGAAAAAGGGAAGCAAAGTGTGATGTTTTTTTGGCAAAAACATCAAGAGCTAGCACTCAAAGAGACATGCGAAGGTGATAGAGAAGTCCACCCATGAGCTTGGGATCATTTGACAAAGCTTGGAGCTTGACGAAGGACCTTCAATGATCGGAAATGGGGACTGCATTTTATGCCACTGCCGAGACTTAGAGGGAGGCAGAAATCGATTTTTATTGTCCACCGCGTCGTTCAACCGATCGATGTAAGTATTCTGCAACTTCCTCGATTGTATTCACATGTTTTCATTGCTTGCTATTCGATCATCGGGACCGTAGGAACTCCAATAATGGTATCAGAGCGGAGTAAAAGCATGAAATTTGATTTAGGATTAAAATTTGGGTAAAACGTTTTTGAGCATGATTTTATGAAATTGGATGAATGAATATGCTTAAATGTGTTTTAATTAAGGATTGATTGGATCAATTTGATGAAAAATTGTTTGGAACAATTTTCCCCAAAATTCTTAGCTTGGTCGAGAATGGTGCCTTAATTTGATGTCTTGGAATTTTGATTTTTTGATCATTGGATGACTTGAATCAATTGGGAATGTTGATTTAATATTGATTGTGGATTCAATTGGATTGATATCGAAATCGATTTAAAATTCCCTACAATTGCCGAGAGTTAAGCATGGTTTATGGGTTTGATTTTTTGATAAAATGTGTTGGACATGTTTTGTTGTTAATGAGCATGATTAATTAGGCTAATTCATGTTTTATAAATTTTAATTGGGTAATTAATTATGTAATGCACTTTGAGTAAATAAATTGTGAAATTGGATTTTGTAATTTAATTGAATTGGGCTAATTTTGAAAATTGGGCTTAAATGTTGTAAATGGGCTTATTGGGCTTGGTTGTACTAAGTTGGGTTTAGGCTAAATTGGTTAGATCCAATTGGGCCCAAAACCGCTTCCATAAAGCCCAAATGCGACTAATGGATATTTTAAAGTTTAATTGGGTCTAATGGGCCTAAATTGATTTCTAGGCTTATGGGGTTATTCCCGGATTGGGCTTTGGTTATTGGGTTTGACCCGAGTTGACCAAAAGTCCACGCCTTAAGAAATTAATTAAAAGCCCATTGGACTTTAATTAAATTAACGTTGAACGTTAATCCGGCTTTGAGACCCGTAACGATTAAATTTGGAATTTAAGTCGTAAAGGTTCGTTAATAAAATGTAGCATTTAATTTGGAATTAAATAGCGTATTAATATTAAATACATATTAAATTGGATTAATTATGTAGTTTAATTTAATTCAAGAATTCGTACTTTGAGTACTTATTCGTAAAACGAGTTTGACTCGTAAAATCAAATCGTTGTTTGAACATTGGATGGTCATTAATTATCAGATTAATTAATTTGATTAGATTGATTGATAACATGCATGTGTGAATACATGGTTGCAATGCATGAATAATATATATCGGATGGATATTAGATGGGTGGGGCAATTTAGAAATTGTTGTAATAAATTTGGAATTTATTAATTGGAACTGCGTGTCCAGCCTATTACCTCATTTCTCATTGTATTTATCTTCTCACCTATTCCCCTCAATGTAAATGAGGTTTCTTTAGAAGTGTAGTGTAACGGGTAGAAGCAAATACCTGTGCTAGCGGGAGAGAGAGAAAGGGAGAGATTTGATCTAGGATCATTGTGTAAAGTATCCATCCGCATATCATTATTATTTATTTATACGCGCTTTATTATGTGTTTAGAATGCATTTTTAAGGGTGTATGATGATGAGACCTTAACAAAGATAATAAATTGGTTGCCAATTTATACGCGAAAAACCCTCACAAAATATTAAGCATTTTCCTTCCATTGAGTGATTCTTACTAAAGATCTAAGACGGCATTGGTTTGTTGGCCAAAGTCAAGGCCTTTGTCTGTCGAGGATGTGTTTGAATCACGAGAGTTTTGTTCCATATCAGTGTCTTGTCCAAGTCGTGATTTATTTGCCAAAGTCAAGATCACTTCTTCTCCATCGACATTGATTACGAAGCTTTCCATGGTCAATGGGTCGCGCTTAACTGGGATCACTAAGTTTGTTGTGCAAAAGCCAAGGCTTAGTTGATTCAGAGGAAAAAGGTTAGGCAATACATTGGATGTATTGGCATATATACGATATATGTTTCGGACTTGGATGTCCCCCTAGTGGATCTAGGAATTGGATTGGATCCAATTGATCTTAGAGATCTACCTAGTTAATTATCATACAATTTGTTGGCCAAAGTCAAGATTGTGTGATATTTAACGGGATCCTAGCCCGCTAGGAAACACGGTTTCCCGAGTACTCGACAGAGGGTTAGAGGCTCGCCGAAAAATAGTGGGAAGCAAGAATTGAATTTGCAATATTCGTTTAATTACTTGCTATACGCGCTCAAACAAATATCATTTGTCAAATAAATTAAATGTTAGTTGGACTAATATTTAAAATGTTGTTTTAATTAACAGTTGGACTGTATTCAAACTATTCATTTATATTTGATTATATAATTGGATTATAATAATCAATATATTTGATTTAATTAATTATAGTTGATTAAAATAGTTGGACTATAATAATCATTATAATAAATAGTACCTAAATCGTTGATTAAATAGTTGGACTATTAGAATCAAGATAAATTGAAAGATTAACATTTAAAACATAATCTTAGGGAAAAATGTATTTAAATGGTTTAATTTTCAAATTGGGAATCAAATTTCAGGATTGTCCTGGAAAATAATAAGTTACTTTATTTGATAAAATAACATATTAGGCCTAAGCCCGGAGTTAAGCAATTAATAGAGCATAATATTTGGAAGATTTATGTGATGATAACTTTAGTGCTTAATCCATTAAGCTTGTCGCAATAGATTCCTTAATTTCTTAATTAGAGCTAAGGATTAGATCCTTAAAGTATGATAATGACATAGAAGGATCTTCATAAATCTATACTTAGATTTTAGAAGTACTAAATTGCAATACATAACTCTTGGAGAGTTAATGACTATTCTCAAGGAGACAAAGTCAAAGTTTGCAATATGGCAAGAAGCGCAAGGCGCATCTTATTTCGACATTCCGGAAGACCAAGGCTAGGCTGAACGCTTCTGAGTGTGCAAAATGGCAAAGGCAAAATCATTATAATCTTCTAGGAAGATAAAGGACATATCTCAAAATGTCTGCCTACAATGTGGCAAACAGGATCGCGGAAGCGTGACTGTCGTTTGGACAAGGCAGACATGAAGGAATTGAAGACAGGGCAAGGCTCTGACTTCAAATGTGTTTGTCATAAATATGTACACTACTAGTATTAAAATTGGATTTTAAATAGTTAGTGTGATACATAAATATAGATTGATGTTCAGAATCTGCTATTAACAAAATACTGACTTCAGATGAGATTAATCTGCGAATTGGAAACGGGACGAAAGTCGCTGTTTTAACCGTATATACCTAAACTTAGGAACTACCTTTGGGTGTGTACCTAAATTTGGAAACTGTTATAATGTAACTAGTTTGACTAGAAACATTATCTCTATATCAGTGTTTAACCCGCTGCGGGTGAACCTTTATATTCTAGAACACTAAAGTGTTTTATTATATAAAGATGATATTGAAATAAACACATTAGATGTGAATAACATAATTTATATTTTGAATATAAAAATCTCAAATATAGAAAATGACAAACAAATAGCTCAAAATGATTTGATCAGATGAGACTTAATTATGGCATTGTTGTCTGGAACTCAATTAAACAAGACTCGTATATCCACACTTTCGAAGAGTGGGTACTAGGACATATTTGATTTTATTCAAATAAAGTCTACGAATCTAGTTTATTGGGCAAAGTGCCTAAAAACACTATTTACTTGGTAAAAGTGCAAATGCCACTAATCTGTTAGCCCTAGTTCATAGTGAAGCAAGTGGGCCCATATCTAGCTAGGCTAGAGGTGGATATGAATATTTCGTGACCTTTACGAATGTGGCATCGCGTTATGGTTATCTGTTTCTTTTGAAACACAAATCGGAAACTTTTATAGTTTCGACATGAAATAAACAAACAGATCGGCTAAAGTATTAAACCGTCATGGTAAGACCGTAATGGAAAATACTTAAGCAATAATTTTCTCAAATACTTGAAAGAGTGTAGTATTCTTTCAAAGATGACTCCTTCCGAAAACACGTCATTTGACGGTGTGTCCGAACAGGATAAACCGAATTTTGTTGGACACGATAAGGTTAATCATGAGTCGCTCTGAGCTACCACTTCCTTCAATGGATAAGCATTAAATAGTGCAAAACTTATTTTGAATAAGGTTCCATAAAAAAAAAAAAATTATCTGACATATTTCATATTAGATATGAACAGGAAAGAAACTGGGTTTCTCATTCCTGAACATTTGGGAATGCTAGGCATATGTTTGGATGATACCAAACTAAAACCCAAAATTGATAAGTGCCAATTGTAGGTTATCCTAGGGATACCAAAGTATAGTACTTATACATCTCACTAGAGAACAATTTAATTATTGCTCACCATGCGGTTTTCCTAAGAGGAATACCGATATGCAGTGGTAAGTGAGAGGATAGTAAAACTCGATGAAAATCGGAGTAATACTATTCAAGGCACCGATTTCTAACGGAACACAAATATAGTTCATCAATGATGAAACTATACCAATAATCTTCGAATACACAAGAACTGCGTAAGTCGGAGAGAATCAGAGAACAACGTGGGGTATGGGTTTCTGATCTCACCTCATAAAGATGTCTATCTTATTGAGGAACACCAACTGACTACGTATGAGGAAGTGATACAAGGTATCAACTCCCTATTATGACAAAGTGTCATGAATCCGAAATGGATTCCATGTAAATCAACAAGTTTGGATACTAGTTGATGTACCGCAAGGCATTGTGCCTATTGGTACTTTATCAGTCTTCAAGGCAACATACCAACGTATAAAGCTAGGCTTTTAGTGGAAAGGTATCGTTATAAATATTGTGTTGATTACATTCAACCTTTTAACTGTTGCCATGGTATATCCATTTGGATAATGCTTGCTAAAGCTGCATGTTTCATTTATGAAATATGTCAGCTGAACGGAAAATCACTTTCCTAAAAAGGAAACCTTTTGGAGGATGTTTACAACATCCTGATGGTTTTGTCATACCAAAACTAGCAAACAAGATTTGCAGGTTATTCGATCCATGTTTGGATTGAAGCAAGCATTGAGTTCTTAGAATTGTCATTTTGATGTAATCATAATAGTTTATAATTTAATTCAAAAAGAAAATGATTCTTGTGTATATAAGGAGGTTAAAGGGAGCGCACTGACAATAATGTCCTATAAAATAATGATAATATTTCATTTCTTGGAAATGATATTCCCATAATAAAATCAGTGAAAGCTTGGCTTTCGAGAAAACTCTCCGAGAACTCGTACATTGAAAAATATACGCGACCTGGTGTCTCATACGATTTGAGCATATAGATTCACAAACAGGCCAATCCAAGTGATAGTCACTGGATTGATGTTAAGAACATACTTAGTATCTTAGAGAACTAAGGATGTTGTCTTAAACTATGGAGAAGGAGAACTTGAAGTGACTGGGATCACTACTGCAAGTTTCCTAAACCGATAATAATGACTATAAGTCGTAAACGGTACTATACAGTTTGAATAACGGAACAGTGAGCTGGAAATCTTCCAAGCAAGATACTGTTACCGAATAAACAACAAATGCGGGTTATTGCTGCAGTTGAGGCAGCAATAGAAGCCTTCTGGGTCGATAAAAATCTAATTAGATTAGATATAGTTCTGTTAGCAGCTGAGTTAGGCTTCAGCACAGGCTAAGGAATTAATGGTCTCATCAACGATCCAGATACATACTTTGATATTCATCTGATTCGTTCTGATCATACATCGTGGCGATGTGATGATCGAATAAATCGCATCAGATGATAATCATGCAAATCCGCTGACGAAAGCCTTTTCTCAGCAATTTGAGCCAGCCGTACATAGTTCAGGTGTCAGACACTCGAGTGACTGGCTATAGGCCAAGTGGGAGATTGTTGGACAGTTATGACCCATATCGTCACTATTTGTATAGATCATGGTGTTGTTGTACAATTAACGATGTGACAAAGGAGATTGCTCTCTTATCATTTGTGATTAGATCACCAAGATATATAAATAATATGAGGTCCTTATGATTTGTTCTTGGATTGAGAATGATATGAGACAATATTAGTCCACGAAGGATAAATCATTAAATATCCCTAGTCAAAGTATTATCGAGATTGGACATCGATAAATGCATAAAAGACTAGTATTACACTTGTGCACGTTGTGAGGGCACAAACGGCATAGTTCTCATATATTTGGGTATAGGATACTCATGCAAGTGTAATAGGAGGTTGTGTTTTACCGATGGTATGGGAAACAGCTTCGCTCTGGATAGACCCCCTCGGAATTCCATTGGTAGTATGACTATGTGTCTATGGAAGTCCGAAATCAGGGTAGGTGTATTTGGTCTTAACCTGAGACTTGCACCGCTAATACTTGCGACAATCAATATACTTTGGTTTTGGTCGTCCAGGGCTTTAACCGGTTCTGTGTACACCTCTTCTGGTTATATTGAGAATCGTAGTGTGTTGGGTGTGATGTCAAGGCGGAAGTGTCACTCCAGTCATATGGAGATGATAATAGCGTAGGGATACAGAACTGGTTCTCTAAAGGGTTGCAACCATCGGGATAATATGACTTGGTCATGATTATCCGATAATAAAAAGACTAGTTGCTCGTAATCCGATATATGCTTCATACATGGCAGACATTGTACCAGCCCCAGGCCTTGCATGTGATCATCCGATGCTGGATCGAAATACGCAATACTACGTATATTACTGTAGGCATTGCATTTTTGCATACCAGCCCAATGATGAGCCTCGTACGGAGGCACCACCTTTTAAGTCGCGGGAGTCGCGGGAAACGGACGACGGAAGGGAAAAGTTAAGAATCGATGTTTTGTTGGATTTTTGTTCGCTCGCTTAACCTCGGGATTTGCTCGTTGAGCCTTTGTTTCAAAATTTATTCTCGCCCCGAACCTTAAAGCCTACCCATGTGACCCTTCAACTTCCATGCACAAACATAAAATAATAAGCCACCAACCAATTAAACAAATTCAAACAAAAAAAAACAATTAAAAAATACAAACCAATTTAATAAGAAAATAAACAAAACACAAAAAAAAATTAAAACCACCCCTCACACCCGTAATCAACAAATAATAACAATAATTCAACAAAAACATTAATAAAATATTAAACAAACCCACTCACAAATAATAATAAAAAATAATCAATCAACAAACACCAAATAAAATAAACCCACCCTTCACGTGTCTTTTACACACACACACAAAAACTTAAACCAAATAAACAATAAAATAAACAACATCAACAAAACCCACTGACACAAAATAATAAACAAATAAAACACAACACTCATACCTAACAAATAAACCACACTAACAAACAAAATAAACATCAACAAAATCCACTCACTTTAAACAATAAAATAATCCAACAATAAACAAATATAAATAAACAAAACACACCAAATAAAACTCATCTTCCTGCAACACCCATGCACAAATAATGAACAAAACCCAACCAAATGCTAAACAACAACTAAACAACAAAAACCCTAACCTCACCCATGCCTCACGCCCACACACCCACACTCACCCTCTCCCTATTTACAAATCAAAAGACAACAAGCCAAAGACTAAACATTAAACAATTCCACAAACAAAGCACAAACTAATAAATAAAACCCATCACAACCCATCTCTCACCCATCCGCAATCAACCATTATTCCCATGCACCAACCATAACCACTCTGCACGCCCCATGCAGACCCATAAGCACCCATGTCGTGCCTATCTCTCTCACTCCAAATGAAGCCATATAAACCCTAAGACACTTTCACGCAGGGGGGAGCTGTGATCACTCTGGGGAATACTACCCTTCATCAACACCTTCAAGCCCTCCTTCATGCAGCACCTCTCGGCCCACTCACCATAACCTCACGCAAATACAGAACACAAAACTGCCTAAGCCATCACAGAACTTCACCTATCTCAACCGCTTCACACTGCCTCTCACGTTCACTACCCTTACCCTTCACGCATCCAGTAACTTCACGTGACAAAAACCCTAAGCCATACGCTCATCATCCCGACTCTCAACCCTCGGCAGCCCTCTCACTCTTAAACAAACATAAGCAGCCCCTCTCGGCAGCAGCCCTCACCACACGCTGCCAATAACGCTAACGCCCCGTGAAAACACTGCCCACTACTCGGCAATACAAACATCGACCAGCTCACTACCTTCATGTGTACGCACACCACACAGCCCCTAATTTCTCTCACGTGAAACCCTTCACAGCAAGCATTCACGCACGTCCCTAACACACACGAACCCTCACTGCCCCTTCACTCACAAACTACACAGACATCTCACACGCACAAATTGCACACCCATCAAACAGAGACCACTCAGCCCCCTAAGCATTATCCTCACGCCACTGTACTCAAAGGACACAAAGCAACCCTTCACGTAACCAGCTCCTTTGTGCCCAGCCAAACCCTCATGTAACAGCTGCCCCATGCGCACATGAAATAGAGTCTGTTTTCATTCAACAAACGCACAAGCTCACGCCAAATTGCCCTAAACCTCACGAACAAACAAGAACCATTCAGCCACAATACCAAGCACACGTAAAAGGTCAGCCCCAACCCAAGTAATAAACCCTTAGTCCCCATGTTTTCATTCAACAAACCATCAGCAAAACACTACCCCAAAGTGACCGAAACAGTAAACAAAATAGCCCTTAAATAGACACAAAAATCAGCCCTCAAATTTCCCAAAAACCGATCCAAAAATAGTAGCCTTTAGTACCAAAAATCGGCCCGAGAATAGACTGAAAACTGCAGTAAAAACAGAGAAAACAGCGAGCGGAAACCGCAAGTGAAAATGGACAAAACAACGGAAACAGCGAACCTATGAAAACAGTAGAAATAGCGGACCAGTGAAAACCGCAAAACGATATCCCTTCCGGCACCGTGGAACGCACTCCCGGAAAGCGACTTAAAAGGTAAGACCTGAGGGCACCCTTTTATTTATTATCCTTTATTTTTAGTTATTTTATTATTTTATTTCGCATGAGTATTGTGAATTAGTGTATGATGTGATTTCGGGTGAATGAAATATGTGTTCTTTTTGTGGTATATTGGATGGAAACCTGGACATAAATTCCATAGCCGAATCCGAATGGACGGTAATATGGTTTGCACTCGTGATACAATGCCCTGTACCACTTGAAAGATTCATATGTTTCATTCCACTCAAACTTGTATGTGAGCATGATTAGGCTATTAGAATATTATTTTTATTTTGGGCATGACTTAGTTATTTACCTTTTGCATTAGGAATTTAAGTTATGGTATGTTTATATCATTATTTACTTAGCATGTTTGATGTGTGATATCATGTGTTTACCGTTATAGAAAATTACTTTCAAAGCATGATGACCTAGACATAGGATTTATTTTTATGAATGCGAACTAGATTTAGGTTATTCTTAAACATGTATGTTGTGTAGACTTGGTTAAATTATTGCACAAATCCGCTCATTACAAGTGGCATAAGTAAGGGACTATTCCGAACCCAACGGTTTGAGGTTCTCCCTTGCGAGGGGTGAGTGCGGCCTTAAATCATTTTCCCGGTTCACACCGGGTGGCGACTCCATTTTATTTCTCCGGTTTAGTCCCCCGTGGGCTACTCCGTACTCCCGATCGGGCCGCGAGCCTGGAACAGCGTCGTCCAGTTTCTGTTGTCTACAATTACGCCTGATATAGATCTTATATTCCTGTAAGGATATTTTTGGAGAATTAGGTAGGCATGGCGCTTTGCTAGAAGCCAACCTTGTCTTGTAAATCGGTACAAACGTAGTACTAGGTACTTACGTGTTCGGATAGTCCGACGACTGAATTTACTGCCAACATATCTGGGGATCTCATGGGTCGCTTCCCGAAGATTCACCGATGACGTATGACTCACACTTTTAATTAATCTGGGATTAATTAGAAGAGAGAGAAAATTAATCTGGGATTAATTACGGAGATATTTTGTCTGGGATAAAATATCATTAACGAGAGATAACGATTAATTTGGAATTAATCGATTAATTAATATATTCGATATATTAAACGAAATTGGATTTCAACGTGGAATTAAAATTAGATTTTAATTCGAGCGAACAAGTTAATTTAGAATTAATTCGTTAGCGATGTGAATAGTGATTTTGCTAGGCATAATCATTTAATTACGTCGCAACGGAAAATTTGTTAATTTGGAATTAGCAAACCCGAGCCCGGGATTATTTGGGAGCGCATTCTGATTTCGAATTCGAGTGCGGCACGCAAATTACATCAAGCGTCAAATTGCTAGTTACATCTAGCGTCACATCATTCGTCAATCAAGTGATAGATGTCTTTCACTTTGAGTGATTGACGTCAGTCACTATTCATTGATTGATGGAGTTGATGTGAGTGGTTGGAGCCTTAAAGGCTTGACTTTTGGAAAGAGAAAAAAGGAATTAATTTTGAAAATTAATTTTGTGTATTAGATACACTTTTTCACACAACCATTACACAACTCTTCTCTCTTTCTTCATCTCTCTCACACGCCCAACAAGGGCCATTTTTCTTCTGGTTTGCCAAGATCCAATGAGGAAAAGGGAAGCAAAGTGTGATGTTTTTGTGGAAAAAACATCAAGAGCTAGCACTCAAAGAGACATGCGAAGGTGATAGGGAAATCCACCCATGAGCTTGGGATCATTTGACAAAGCTTGGAGCTTGACGAAGGACCTTCAATGACCGAAAATGGGGACTGAATTTTCAGCCACTACCGAGACTTGGAAGGAGGCAGAAATCGATTTTTTTTGTCCACCGTGTCGCTCAACCGATCGATGTAAGTATTCCGCAACTTCCTCGATTGTATTCACATGTTTTCATTGCTTGTTATTCGATCCTCAGGACCGTAGGAACTCCAACACTCACGGACTTGGGCCAAATTTTCCCAAAAAATCTGCCTTTGCCGAGAATTGAAGGAGAAGCAAGATGGTGATTTTTGTGGCAAAAATTACCAAGTGCTAGCACACATTCGGGGTCTTCCTCAGTTGATAGGGAACTAATTTCGTGAGCATGGAATACACAACCCAAAGCTTGGAACTTGAAGGACACCATGGCCGAAAATGGAGGAGCAAAACTGGAGCAGAAAGCCGAGAGCCACATGGATGAAAAGCTTGAAGTTTTGTTCTTCCTCACATCGCCACAACCGATCGTTGTAAGTATGATTTCGCCATGCTTTTACGAGTATTCACATATGTGTTTCTTGCTTGATTTGATCCTTGGGACTTTATAGAAACCCAACAGAATATCCGTCCAGAAAATAATATAACTCATGTCCCGCCAGTCTGTCCAGTATCTGATCAATGATTGGCAGCGGAAAATGGTCCTTCCGTGTTTCTTTGTTTAGCTTTCGGTAGTCCATACATACTCTCCATCCAGTCACCGTTCTGGTTGGAATTAGCTCGTTCTTTTCATTGGTAATTACAGTGATTCCTCATTTCTTTGGCACACACTGCATAGGACTCACCCAAGTGCTGTCTGAGATGGGGTAAATGATGCCAGCATCCAACCATTTGATGATTTCTTTCTTTACGACCTCCTTCATGATTAGATTGAGTCTCCATTGATGCTCTATTGTGGGTTTGTACTCATCATTCATCAGAATCTTGTGCATGCAAAATGATGGACTAATGCCTCGAATGTCTGCTATAGTCCAGCCAATGGCTCTTTTGTGCTCTCGTAATACTCTCAGCAACTTTTCTTCCTGCTCCAATGTAAGTGAAGAAGAAATAATAACAGGTAATTCAAAAGAGTTTCCAAGAAATGCATACATGAGATGGCTCGGAAGTAACTTCAGCTCCAGCTGTGGTGGTTCTTCAATCGAAGGCTTGATTCGATCTTTCTTTGGCAGTTCCAGGCTTTCCATTTGGGGTGTCACTTTGAATCAGAATGGTTTGTCAAGGTAGTTGATACATTCTAGGATTTCAGCATCTAACTCGTTTTCAATCATGTTGGTGATGCAAGCTTCAAGTTTGTCCGTGGGAACTGTATCAATATCCTGGATGATACTATCAACAACATCAATTCTGAAACATTCTTCCTCATTTTCATCACTGGGGAATTTCATGGCTTTGAAAACATTGAAGGTAACTTCTTGGTCCTGGACTTTCATGGTCAGTTCTTCTTTTTGCAAATCAATCACAATTTTACCTGTAGCCAATAATGGTCTCCCAAGAATGATAGGTACTTCTTTGTCTTCTTCCATGTCAAGGATAATGAAATCTGCTGGAAGAATGAGTTTGTCGGCTTTGACCAGCACATCTTCAACAACACCTCTTGGAAATGCGAGCGTTCGATCAGCAAGTTGTAGTGAGACTGAGGTAGGCATTGCTTCTCCAATTTACAGTTTCCTATAAATAGAAAAAGACATCAAATTAACTCTTGCACCTAAGTCACATAAAGCCTTACTGATATAGTGTTCACCGATGGTGCATGGGACAGTGAAACTACCAGGATCTTTCAACTTTGGTGGAAGTTTCCTCTGAATGATGGCACTGCATTCTTCTGTCAATGCTACTGTCTTGTAATCTCCCGATCTCTATTTTCGTGAAAGAATGTCTTTCATGAATTTTACATAGCTGGGCATTTCTTCCAAGGCTTCTGCAAATGGAATGTTGATGTGAAGCTTCTTGAATACCTCCAGGAATCGAGCAAACTGCTTGTCTAGTTTATTTTTCTGAAGTCGCTGTGGAAAAGGTGGAGGTGGAGTGATCTGATCTTTTTCTTTTTCCTCCATCTGTGGCACTGCATCTTTTGAAACTTCCTCAATTATTTCCTTGATTCCAACATCTTTGTTGATTTCAGTACCGCTTTTCAAGGTGATGACTTGACATTGCTCATTCCCTCGGTTCCTTGGATTTGGTTCTGTGTTGCTGGGAAGATTATCTGGCGGTCTGTAACTCTGAGCATTGGCCAGTTATCCCATTTGATTATCCAGTGCTTTGATAGAGGCTGAATGGCTTTGATTCAATGCTACTTGATTTTGAACCATAGCTGCTAAAGCATCATATTTTGCTTCTTGCTTCTTCAACTGGGCCAGCACCTCTATTATTCCTGGTTCTTTTTCATGCTCCTGTCTTTTATTTGGTTGTTGGAATCTAGGTGATGGGTAGTTCTTTTGCCCTGAATTGTTGCTTCGTGTGAAATTGGGGTGATTCCTCCACCATGGGTTATAGGTGTTGGAATATGGATTGTTCCCCTGTCTGTTGAAATTATTGACATAGTTCACTGTCTCTTCTTCTTGGTTGTAAGATTCTGACTCAAGTACTCCTCCAAATGGTGAACTTGTGGATCCACCATTAACTTTCAAGTTAAGAGTTTCCAGATTTTTGCAAATCACATCCAGCTTGGAATTCAGTGATGTGTTGGCTCCAACTTCATAAATTCCTACAATTCTTTGGATCATGCTCCTTTCTGCTGGCCATAAAGAATTATTGTTAGCCATTTCTTCAATTAAGTCACAGGTCTGATCTTCTCCTTTTGCCATCAAAGCTCCTCCAGCAGCAGCATCAATTATGGTTCTCATTATTCCAGAAAGTCCATTGTAGAAGGTTTGGACTTGTAGCCACTTTGCGATCTCATGATAAGGACATTTCTGGAGTAAATCTTTGAATCTTTCCCAAGCTTCGCAAAGGGATTCTGAATCTTTTTGCACGAAGGATGTGATATCATTCCTCAACTTTGCAGTTCTGGCTGGTGGAAAGTACTTTGCAAGGAATTTGGTGGCTAGAGTGTTCCAAGTTGTGATGGAACCTGCTGGTAGTGAATGTAGCCAAGCTTTAGCTCTGTCCTTCAAGGAGTATGGAAAAACATGTAGTCTTATTGCTTCTTCAGCTGGTCGGTTGTAATTGAAAGTACCGTAAACTTCCAGGAAGTTGCTGATGTGAGAATTAGGATCTTCAGTTGCATTTCCCCCAAACTGTACTGACTATTGAATCATCTGGATGCATGTTTTGATATCACACGTATTTGCTGGTAAAGGAGGAAGTATGATACAGGAAATGAAATCGTCGACCACCGGAATGGTTCTGTCTCGAATGGGTATCGGTGGTGCAACTTCCAAAGGTTCAGGTTCCATGTTGACTAAAGCTTCTTGGCCTTCTCGCATTTCCCTTCTCAACTGTCTGATGGTTCTTTCAATTTCTGGGTCAAGCGGTCGGAGTTCAAAGCTTCTAGTTCATCTCATGTAATTTCTAAGAACCTGAAACACAAGAAAACAAAAACAATAAGTAAAAAAAAAATTATATACAAGTAACGTATCTAACCCCAAAACTAATACTGAAAGATAAATAAGTCCCCGGCAACGGCGCCAAAAAATTGACCGGTGCTTACACACACTCGTTTAACGCAAGCGCACATATCATTCAAGTAATAAAAAAAGTATCGATCCCACGAGGACTTAATACCTAATCTATTAATTTTATGAGGTCAAATGATTACTAATATCTAACATGTTGATTGATTGATTTGAAATGGTGATGATTTTTAAATTTAAAAACAAGTACATAAAATTGCACGAAAGTAGGTTTAAGAAAATTAAATATTAGGAAACTATCTAGGGTAGTGAATCTTTCTAATATCTTTTAAAAGATGAAGTGGTTATTTCATTTTTGTGTAATAAATCGGTTTACTAACCTGGAACACTAAATTATGCGAAAGCCTCTATCGATGGTCAGAAGCAAATACCCAGTATAACCCAATTGAACCATATGTCTATGTCAACCAAATTACCTGAATTCATTAAGTTTAAGTTCCAATTATGGCTACCCCCACCCGACAGGTATATGTCTATCCTGTAATGAAATTTATTAAAGGGTTATCTATCCTCAATGAAGATCGTGGGCTATTAACTCTAAGGCTGAAACCTAAAATTCATTTGTCAAGTTTATTTTAGATTTACCAGATCAATCTTATTAGTGGCCAATTAACAAGACGCATTAAGCTTAAGACTTAATAAGTAAACCTTTAAATTACCCAAACTATAAAATAACCCCTTATAAACCGGTGATATTAGAATTCATCACAACCCCAGATAACTAACTTAGTTACGACACATAACTAGGGCTAGTAAAAACTTAAATAAAATAAAAGACATAAAGTAAAATGCTGAAAGTAAATGACGGAAAGTAAATGCTGAAATTAAATACTGAAAATTAAATGCTGAAAAGAAAATGCTGAAATGCTGAAAGTAAATTGCTGAAAAGTAAATTGCTGAAAAGTAAAATGCTGAAAGTAAATTGCTGAAAAGTAAATAAAGTAAAAGTATAATAAAAGAAAATGTTGAGGTAAAATAATCCACTTTTATTACTTCTCTTTTAGATATCTCCCATAATATAATATATTAACTTTGCATGATAATTACCAACCAGCCATATATGTGGTAGTCAAATTAATAATTAATTACCAACCGACCAATCAGGCAGTATCCAATTTAGTCAGGTTAAAACCAATTTAAATAATTATTAACCGACCAATATGGCGGTATCCTCATTAAGTCAGGTTTTAACTAGTTTATATATTATAATTAAGGGAGATTAATCTAAATATTAGTAATAAAAGTTTTACCTTTTACCCCAGTAAAGGGGAGTTACCTCCTCATTACTGAAAAGTAAAAATTAAAAATTAAGAAAGAAAAGTAATGTGCGTAAAAGTAAATTGCGGAAAGTAAAAACTGAAAACTAAAGAAAAGAAAGTGCGAAAGCGGAAATTAATTACTGAAAGCTGTAAATAAACAAACAAGATACAATCTTCTTAGTATTCTTAAGGAATTCCTTAGAATAAAGTATGAATTTACAATGAAATGGCTTGGTATTTATAGGCAAAATTTTGCCTCCATCAAATCATCCACCAAATCCATTATTAATTGCTTCACTAATTGCTCCACCAAATCCATTATTAATTGTTCCACTAATTTCTTATCATGTTTGGTGGTGATTTGATAATTTTTATTATTTATTTATTAATTTATTTTTTGCTTTGAAAATGATTGAAAATGACTTTAATAATTACACACAACACACTTATGGATGGTTCATCAATTTCAGGCATGCAATCTTCAGAATTCAAAATTATTTTGTCTATCAAAGTTGTAGATCTTTGAGTCTTCTTTAATTTTTAACTTAAATCAGCTCAATCCGATATCGGAGTAAAATGTTATGCCCAAAATACGACAGATGCATAAAACTGGAATTTCCAAAACTGCACTTCGTTAAAACGCCCTTTCAAGTTCCAATCTCCAAAATTAATATGTCAAGTCCAAATTTTTGCCCTTATTTGACCCACATTTCATCCTAAATGATTTCATTGTGTCCTAATATTATTTTATCTGCAAAAGAAACTAAAACACATCAAAACGTTCATCAAACCCGAGAAACTAAACAAAATATTAAGTAAAATGGGAGGTAAATATTGATATAATTTCCGCTCATCAAGTGACACCTCTGCGAGTAGGCTAGATATATGACACGAACTCCCAAAGATTAAACATTCAGCTAGAAGAATCGAATAGAGTATATCAAAATAAGACATTCCCAGAAGTCACAGTATCGAGTTCTTGAGCAGCATAGTAGAAAGCAAGTAAAGGAAGATAATAGTAGCAAAGATAAGATATCTTCAAACTAAGATGGACCTAAGAAGTGCAGCATCAGAAGGGATTCGAGGACGAATCCTATTTAAGGAGGGAGAATTTGTAACACCCCAGTAATCCTGACGACTATGACATTATGCGATGTATGATACATGATATAAATATTTGCGAACATGTCTACACTCATGATATAACTTTTCCAAATTCGAATAAAAAATAAGTTAAAAATCTAGATTTCCACGACAGCTATAGTAATTTCGAAAATATCTAGAAGTTGGTGATGTGGCATGTTTTGGACTACTTTTTTTAAACAAAAATCAGCCATTCTCATTATAAAACCTGCACTATTCACCATCCTCCTCATTTTTGGTTAAAAACGTGGGGGAAGCTTGAAGAGAAGCTTGGAAGAAAGTTTAGAAACAAGTAGTATTGATCTCAAGCTTATTTGTCATGCAAAGTGTGTTCTAATTTTCCTTCCCTATTCTGATTTCAGTTTTGGACTTAAAACTTTAAAAGCCCTAAATTGTCATTCTTGAACCCTATTTTCTCATCTTTGTATTTGAGCCTAAATTTAATGAGTAGTAAGCATATTCATGCATTTTATGATCTTATACTCATGGATTAAGCATGATTATGTTAGATGTCCAATTATTCTTCCCTTTAAGGGGTTGGCCGAATTTCATCAAATAAAATGGGGGGTTATTATTGTTTTCATTGTTATTTAATGATATTTATTCAAGTGTTAGATTGATGTTAAGATATGAATTTTGTTTGGTCATGATGGAAATTTCAAAGGTGGTAAAATAAACTCTTGGTCAATTATATGCGAATGTGTTGGGGGAATTATAGTTTGTGATGAATAATGTTCTAACATGCTGAAGTATAGATGAAGGTATTGGAATTGCCTTGGAAGTATAGATTTTTTCTTTTTAGTTTTCGCTTAAATTACTAGGGACTAGTATTAAGCTAGTTAAGGGGTGGGATGAACACTAAAATATGTACATTTATTAAAAATAAATTAATCATTTTACACTTGTAGTTTCATTAATCGCCTTAATTTAGCATATTTGTGAAATAATAATTAAATTTATATTTTATATATTTTTATTGTGATTTTTATTTATTTTATAGGTAAAATACTACTTTGGAAGCTCAACCGAAAAAATGGATATGAAATATGAACTCCAGGACCAGAAATCATAAAAGAGCGTGACATCTAGGTTCAAATCGGACTTGAAAAATATCACCGTGTTTAGATTAGCAAAAAAATGAGCTTATAATGTATTAAGCCACAAATGTATTTTAATAATAATAATAATAATATATTATTATGATTATTATTATTATTATTATTATTATTATTATATTATTATTATTAAACAAAATAATAAAAAAACAAACAGAAAAAAACACAAGTATAAAAGAAAAAAACACACACACACACACATATATATATAATTGTCAATCCACCGAAAGGTGGATTGACATCCTTTAAATTTTATAATTTGTAAGATAAGAGGTGAGTACTTCTTCCTATAAATAGAGGTGTTCACCTCTCATTTTCCTTAGCAAAATTTCCCACAAGTCTCTCTTGAGACTTTGTGGGATTGAACTCATGTGTGTATTTTTTTCTTTTGTAATTTATTTCTCTTTTATTAATAAAATTATGAGTATTTTTTATATATTTTATTTTGTTAATTTGCACTATGTTGGGAGTAAATGGTGAAGCTCTTAGTATGAAAATATCTGTGATTTTTATTTATAATATATTTTATAAATTGTGATAATTTTCCAAATAAAATTCATTCTCTTTCCATTTTATTAAGAACTCTTAACTAGTTGTAGACAGTCCCCGATTGGCACAGATAATTCGTGAATTATATAAATGAGAGAGAGTCGACTATTAAAGATCTGGATTAATTATACACAATATTGTTCCATATATATGGCTGATTTTATTTATTTGGCATAGTTGATTACCTAAATGGACTTATTATACACAAATATTATATCGCTTTTATTGCTGTTTTATATGTTTTGGCATATTTAGTACCTTGGCATGACTAATTATCGACACAATGAATTATATATGTTAGTATAATTGATACCCGATAAATATAAAATAAATTAATCGGGAAATAATTATAATTTATATTTTATAAAAAATAAAAATTATTTATATTTGAAATATTAAGAGTGGATACCCTAAACCTAATATTTTATTTTTTAGTTGAATTATTATTTTATTTTATTAAATTTATTCCATGTGGATCGACCCCGGACTTACTGGGTTATTTTATACTTCGATACTCTTATACTTGAGAGTAAAGAATCTTTGTGATGTAAGTCTAGTTAGTGGTCAATTTTATAGTTACAGTTATTTTATCGATCTGAGTATGTTTTAGAGTTCTAATCTAGTCAGGGGTCTATTTTATAGTTGCAATTCTTTTATCTTATTATGGTCCGTTTGGTATAATTTTTCAATTATAATTTCGTCGAGTAGAGCTTTTATAAATAAAAATTTTAGAAATATAGCTTTTTATAAGAATAAAAAATAAAAAATTTAGGTGTTTGATTGTGAGTGAGAACTTTTATTAAAAAAATATAAATTACTTTATTGGATAAGTTTTTTAAAGTTGTGTCATGAAAGAAATGAAATAATGTTGTTAAATTAATAAGGGTATTATAGATAATTTAACACTTTAAAAAAATTTCCTAACTCTACTCATGAAAACTCAAATTTGAGGTTTTACTAATAGAGGCAAAATAACTTTTTTAAGGATTCGTTTGGTATAACTTTTTGTAACATCCCTTTCCTGGAGATGCTACCTGCAGGGGATAGACTGATCCATCCTCCTGAGCCTCTTACTTGCTGACAGTGATCCTTACTATAACCCCAACTCAAATATGACTCATACATGGGACCATTGCCCAAACAACAACATGCATAGAACTTTAATATTGATAACTATATACTCAAATGTATTTCTTCTACAATTCTTATTCATGACAAGTTAACCCTTTTATACATACAAACTATACAATATGCATTATACATGACTATACTTCAACTCTGACTTGACCTAGTGGACTCAAATACTCTAGTGACTGGCATCAGTATTCATCCTCTCGAGCTCGTCCTCTGGGTAACTTGCAAAACAAAGAAATTGAGAGTGCGGGGGTTAGATTGTTTGAATGACCTAGTGAGTGGACACTTTAAAATGAAAACTGAATCTTTTAGAAAATTAATGGTTCTAAAAATTTAAATTCTCCCAGAAAATAATATTTTCAGAAATCTCTTTCTTATCTAAAAATTTCTCTTCCTGCAAAACTATTCTGAAATCTTTTCTGAAAACTCTTTCATAAAAGTTATCTTTTCTGAAAATATGTTTCTGGAAATCTGTTTCTGAAAATATGTTTCTGTAAAATCTGCATCTGAATATCTAGAGCATAGGATCGTTACGTCTCGCTGTCCCCTCATACGCATAATCTGGTGGTCTTGGGGCGTTACGTCTCGCCGTCCCCCAAGCCACAGAACTAGATCCGGGGTGCGGATCTATGCTACCCTCCTGACTAAAAATATGGGATCTAGGGTCAGCTGTCATCCCCAGACATGAGTTGCATGTGCACACGATATCTGTATCCGTCAATTCCATAAATGGTCAAGTTACATCTGAGGTGACTTTTTCCCCCATGCCTCCAAAATTCATAAAACTCAAGTTTTGAAAATCAATCTTTCTAAAAACATCATTGTTCGTAAAACAACTGTAATAAAACTTATCTTTTTGAAACATGCTCTTTCTTAAAGTAACTGGAGTTAAATCTTACTAACGCCATGTGTGCTTAAAAAAGTAAGTCTGATATCAAAACTATTAAGTAAAATCAATTTGAGAAAGGGTCCACTCACGGATTTTTAGATCTGATAGGCATTACTTTACATTGCTAAAGGAATTTGTGGTTCCTGCGATGATCTATAATTAATAACTTAATTAGAAAACAAGTTGTGGGATATGCTTCGAAACTATTATCGTTGTATGATGTTCTATGTTTATGACATGATATATTGCGTGTAAATGCGCTGACACGAAACACCTAGGGTGGCCTTTATCATTCTAAGATGAAACAGGAATAATATGAAATATTTTCTATGTATCGCGTCGTGACGCCCATGTAAACAGTCACATGTAGAGAGCATGCTCTATTTCGCATCGCGACACCAGACACTACGCGTCGCGATGCCCACCTGATCAGACCTGAAGTAGAGTCTATGCTCTTTAAGCGTCGCGATGTCAAATGCTAAGCGTCGCGACGCTCCCCCATTCAGGCCCGAGTTAGTGACCCTCTGATTCTTACGTGTCGCGACACTGAGTGTTGGCCATCATAACGCTAAGCCAATTTTCCAAGGCCTAGCATAACTTTACGATGTCTAACTTTCCCAAATGTATAACCAACACTTCTACACTACACCCATTACACAAGCCACTCTATTAAACTTTAACTTCAACTTAACGTAATCTTATTTACTATCCTCAACCCAAACACCAACCATTTACTTTAATATCATCAAATCACAAACTCTCATCTCCCGTCATATTTATACATATAAAAGTTTCATTTCATATTTATACTATCAAGACATTTCTCAAAATGTATGCCAATAACTCTACTAATACCAATTATGCAATTCTCATTGCTAGGGTGATGCAAGGTGCGATTTGGGGCTTTCTTTTTTCAAGCTAAAAACTAAAATTAGAACAGGGAATATGGATTAGAATTTACATTCTATCATTTGGAGCTTGGAAATCATCATCCTTCATCCAAATTCTGTGAGAATGTAGAAATTATTCTTGAGGGCTTCCTTACCCTAAGTCACGTTTTTTGCTTCCCAAAAGAATTGGATGAATAATGAGTTATTTATAGACAAGGGCTGATTTTTGTGTAATGAAATGAATGGTCAAGATGGTGCCACATCACCCAAATCTAGGTCCTTCTCGAAATTCACTATAGCAGTCATATAAATCTCGATTGTTGACTTATTTATGATTTGAATTTGAAAAATGTCCAACGCAAAAGTTGTAGAGCTCGGTCTTATTGTTTCGCCAATAAAATATTCATATAAATCGAAGATCGTATGAAAATGTTATGCCCCAAATACTAAGGGCTGTTTGGAATGGAACGAAGCTAAATTCCACATCAGAACTGTAAGGAAATTGCTGAATGTCCAAAAAGACATTTCACGAACACATACATGCTTGAACATAATTTACCTCACATATTATGCCATCCATGACTTAGTAGTCGTCAGGATTATCGGGTGTTACAAATTCTCCCCATCTCCCCTTAAATATGATTCGTCCTTGAATCCCTTTTAATGTTGGACTTCTAAGGTTCGCCTTGGGTTGAGCACAATTAAGTCTCTTCTTATCTTCCTTAAATTCCTTATGTTTTTCTGTTTAAGAACTTAGTACTAAGACTTCTAGAGTTCTCCAGTTCTAGTACACTATATACAATCCGTAAAGCTGAAAGCTTAGTCTTTGGGAGTTCGTGTCATATATTTAGCCTATCTGTAGAGGTTTCATCCTTCATGGAAGTTGTCCTTCATAAAAAATTTTCTATCTCTTATTTCACACCATATAATGTCCCGAATGGTGTACTAGAAGTACTCAATCTCTCATGATCTGAACTTAAGTTCCTCATTAACTGGTGCTCAAGTGAATCACCATTTTTTGCCTGACATTCTATGACTGTATTTTACTTTATCTCCTCATTTTCTTTAAGGGTTTAATTCCTCTTTAGATTTCCTAGAAGATCACTCATCTCATTATTGCATACTTAACCTGTAAGGTCCTAAATGAATTTGATGCATTCGTACTAATATGGTAATATCCACAACTGTTCCAATTGAATCATTTATCCTTATCTCTTATATCTTTTGCCATGATAATATTATTTCTTAAATATCAGTTGGGGCTTCTGTTACTCTTCATGCTTAATGTATTACTATTGTACTTTGTACTACAGTCTATGACCTTCGTTTTCCCTGACTTTAAGTATACCTCGAGTTCTTCACTTCCTTTTTATAATATAGCTCCTTTAATGACCTTTTTTGAGTGTGTCTTCAATTCCTTCTTGGTTGATGCCTTTTATGTCTTTAAAGATAATTATGTTTCCTATAGTTAGGTTTCTTCACGTTCTACCATCCATAGCTCTGAAATAAATAAATACAAGGATAATCCTTGTTACTAGTAAAAACGATCATACTTAATACATATCCAAATCCACATGCTCAACATGATCTTAGCATTCATTTTCTTAACTTAACTGCTTAGCTGTCTATTTCCTTTTCGCTAACTTCCAACTACTTACGGGCTCTGTCCTCTAAGTTCTTCTATCTCTACCTATCTGTGGGACTTAGAACCTTATAGTTTATGATCAAGCTCTCTACATGTTCTAAGTTTATCATCGGAGTTTTCTGATATTCTAACTCCAAGATATTAATCCTTACTGT
This sequence comes from Zanthoxylum bungeanum, assembly GCA_019454045.1. Lineage (NCBI taxonomy): Eukaryota > Viridiplantae > Streptophyta > Magnoliopsida > Sapindales > Rutaceae > Zanthoxylum > Zanthoxylum bungeanum. The sequence goes on along the minus strand of SKCR01049527.1, from coordinate 105,356 downwards.
TAACGTCGACACTAGAGAGTTGGTTTTGGTTATTGTTCATACTCATTTCGTATCTTCAAATTTGTTGCTGCTATAAATCTGGTTAACTTTCCTTTACATTGGCTTGTTCTCTTAGCCTGATTGTAGTTCATGTTGGGTTTTCTAGGTCAAACCAATATCAAATTAAGCATATGAAATGTGTGAATACAACAAAGTAAAGTAGCGGAAATACTCACTTTGATCAGCTTTTGGATGCGATGAACACAAAAAAAAATATGCTCCTTGTGTATTCGGCCAAGCCCATTGTTTGTGCTCAAAGCTCCTCTTTGAATGTTGAATCAAAGCTAAAAGCTTTGATCTTCAATTCCAAGCTCATAGATGGGTTTCCCTATCACCTTTGTAAGACTCCTTGATGTGCTAGCATATTTGATTTTGAAGCAAAATAAAGAAGAAATGAGCCGTAGGCTCACGGCAACAATGAGAAAATGAAGAAGGCCATTCGGCCATGGAGGAGAAGAAAGAGAGAATGAAATTGTGTTGTGTTATTTGATTTTCCAAAAAACAAATACCATTTACCAAAAATTTCCATGAGGTTGGTACAAGGCATTAAGCCTCCAACTACTCACATCAATCAAAAAAGTGACAAGGTGTCAATCACCAAAAGGTGACAAGACTTCCACCACTTGAGTGACTAATGATGTGACGAGTGATGTGACTTGTGGGCCCCACTTGATTCAAAATCCGAGTGGGCCTGCAAACACTCACGGGCTCGGGTTCGCTAATTCTGAATTAACGAATTTTCCGTTGCGACGTAATTAAATCAAATTTAATTAAATAATTATGCCTAGCAAAATTACTATTCATGTCGCTAGTGAATTAATTCTAAATTAACTCGTTTGCCCGAATTAAAATCCAATTTTAATTCTGCGTCGAAATCTAATTTCGTTTAACATATCGAATATATTAATTTATCGATTAATTCTAAATTAATCGTTGTCTCTCTATAAATAGCATTTTATCCCAGATAAAATATCTCTGTAATCAATCCTAGATTAATTTTCTCTCACTTATAATTAATCCCTAATTAATTATGTTCGAGTCATACGTCATCGGTGAATCTTCGGGAAGCGAACCATGAGATCCCTGGATATGTTGGCAGTAAATCCGATCGTCGGTCTATACGTACGTACCTAGTACTACGTTTTTACCGATTTACAAGACATGGTTGGCTTCTAGCACCATGCCTACCCAATTCTCCAGAAATATTCTTAAAGGAATATATAATCTATATCAGGCGTAGTATACATAGTATTGTGTATTGCGATCCAGTATCGGATGTCACATGCAAGGCCTGGGGATGGAATTGTGTCTGCCTCGTACGAAGCATATATCGGATCTCTGGTAACTAATCTCTATAATCGAATAAACATGACCTAGTCATATTATCCCGATAGCTGTAGCATAAAAGAGTATCAGTTCCTTATCCTACGTGACCATAATCTCCAAATGACTGAAGTGATACTTCTATCTTGACATCACACCCAATACACTACGATTCTCAATATACCCAGAAGAGGCGTACACAGAACTTGTTAAAGCCATGGACGACCAAAACCAAAGTATATTGATTGTCGCAAGTATTAGCGTTGTAAGTCTCAGGTTAAGACGAAATACACCTACCCTGATTTGGACTTCCATAGACACATAGTCATACTACCAATGGAATTTCGAGGGGTCTATCTAGAGCGAAGTTGTTTCCGTACCATCGGTAAACACAACCTCCTATTACACTTGCAAGAGTATTCAATACCAAATATATGAGAACTATGCTGTTATGCTCCCACAACGCGCACAAGTGCAATACTAGTCTATTCCGCATTATCGATGTCCAATCTCGATAATACTACGACTAGGGATTTTTAATGATTAAACATTAGTGGATTAATATTGTCTCATATCCTATTAATCTGGAACTAATCATATGGACTTTTATCATTTATATATCCTGGTAATCCAATTACAAATGATAAAAGAGAAACTTCCTTTGTCACATAGTTAATTTGTACAACAACACCATGTTCTGTACAAATAGTGATGTTATAGGTCATAATTGTCCAACAATCTCCCACTTGGCCTATATCCAATCACTTAAGTGTCCTACACTTGAACTATGTACGGGTCGCTCAAACTTCTGCTCCGAAACTGCTTTCGTCAGCGGATTTACAATGTTATCATCTGATGCGATTTATTTGATCATCATATTGCCACGATGTATGATCCGAACGAATCAGATGAATAGTTGAAGTATATACTGGGATCGTTGATGAGACCATTAATTCTTTAGCCTGTGTTGTAGCCTAGATCAGCTGCTAACAGAACTACACCTAATCTGATTATGATTATTATAGATCCAAAGTGCTTCTATTGCTTCCTCAGTTGTAGCAATATTCCGCTTTTGTTGTTTATTTGGCAACAATATCTTGCTTGGAAGATTTCCAGCTCACTATTCCATTATTCAAACTATATAGTACCTTTATTACGACTTATAGTCGTTATTGTCGGTTTGGAAACTTGCAGCGGTGAACCCAGTCACTTCAAGTTCTCGTTCTCCATAGCTCAAGAAAGCATCGATAGTTCATCTAAGCTACTTAAGGATGTTCTTAACATCAATTCAGTGACTATCACTTGGATTGCCCTAATTGTGACTCCATGTGCTTAAAGCATATGAGACACCAGGTCACGTACATATGTTTCAATGTACGGGTTCTCGGAGAGTGCTAACAACTTTTATATCTATCCCAGTAGATCTTTATTCTTAGAATAAATGTTGTTTCTCCCAAGAATTCTACTGAGAATTTTCATGAAAACAAAGCTTTCACCGATTGTTCTATGGGAATGTCATTTCCAAGAAATGATATATCATCATTATATAGGACAATCACTGTCAGTGCGCTCCCACTAACCTCCTTATATACACAAGAATCATTTTTGTTTTTAATTAAATCATATACCATTATGATTACATCAAAACGATGGTTCCAAGAACGTAATGTTTGCTTTAATCCATAAATGGATCGATTTAACTTGCAAACCTTGTTTGCTTGTTTTGGTACGACAAAACCGTTAGGATGTTGTAAACATCCTCCAAAAGGTTTCCGTTTATGGAAAGCGATTTTGACGTTCAGCTGCCATATTTCATAAATGAAACATGCAGCATTAGCAAGTATTATCCAAATGGATTTAACCATGACAATGTTTAAAAGGTTTTTTCGTAATCGACACAATGTTGATAACGATACATTTTCGCTACAAGCCTAGCTTAGTACGTTGGTATGTTGCCATCCATGTATGTCTTCCTTGAAGACACATATAGTACCAATAGGCATAATGCCTTCCGGTACAACAACCAATGTCCAAACTTGGTTGGTATACATGGAATCCATTTCGGACATCATGACACTTTGCCATAATATGGAGTCGATACCTTGTATCACTTCCTCATACGTAGTCGGTTCGTATTCCTCAATAAGATTGACATCTTTATGAGGTGAGATCAGAAACCCATACCTCCCAGGTTGTTTTCTGACTCTCTCCGACTTACGCGGTTCTTGTGTATTCGAAGATTGTGGTACAGTTTCATCCCTGATGAACTGTTTGTGTTCCATTAAAGAATCGGTGCCTGGAACAGTATTACTCTGATTTTCATCGAGTTTTTTTTTCCTCCCACTCACCACAGCATATAGGTATTTCTCTTAAGAAAACTGCATGGCGAGCAACAATTAAATTGTTTTCTTGTGAGTTTTATAAGTACTTTACTTTGGTTACCCTAGGATAACCCACAAATTAGGCACTTATCTAATTTGGGTTCTAGTTTGGTACCACCCAAACATATGCCCAACATACCCAAATGTTCAGGAATGAGAAAACCTTGTTTCTTTCCTGTTCATATCTAATATGAAATCTGTCTAACAGATTTTTCATGGAACCTTATTCAAAATAAGTTTTGCACTGATTAATGTGTATCCAAAGAAGGAAAATGGTAGCTCGGAGCGACTCATCAGTAACCTTATCATGTCCAACAAAATTTGGTTTCTCCGTTTGAACGCACCGCTCAATTGAGGTGTTCCAGGAGGAGTCCACTGTGAAAGAATACTATACTCTTTGAGAAACTTATTGCTTAAGTATTTTCCACCACGGTCTAACCGTGAGGGTTTAATACTTTAGCCGGTCTGTCTGTTTGTCTACTTCGTGTCGAAACTCTTTGAATTACTCAAAAGTTTTCGATTCATGTTTCAAAAGAAACACATAACCATAACAAGATGCCACATCCGTAAGGTTACAAAGTATTCATATCCACCTCTAGCCTAGCTAGATATGGGCCCACTTACGTCACTATGAATGAGGGCTAACAGATCGGTGGCACTTGCACTTTTACCAAGTAAAATGTGTTTTAGGCACTTTGCCTAATAAACTAGATTCGTAGACATTATTTGATTAGAATCAAATCCGTCCTAGTACCCACTCTTTGAAAGTGTGGATATACGAGTCTTGTTAATGTGTCTCAGATAACAATGCCACTTATATGTCTCATCTGATTTATTCAGTTTGAGCTATTTGTTTGTAATATTATACGTTTGAGATTTATATTTAAAATATAAATACTGTTATTCACATCTAATGTGTTTATCTTAATATCATCTTTATAAAATAAAATACTTTAGTGTTCTAGAATATAAAGGTATACCCACAACGGGTTAAACTCAGATATAGAGATAATTTTTCTAGTCAAACTAGGTACATTTTAACAGTTTCCTAATTTAAGTACACACCCGAATGGTAGTTCCCAAACTTAGGTTTCTACGGTTAAAACAGCGACTCTCGTCCCGTTTCTGACTCATAGGTAAATCTCAACTGAAGTCGGTCTCCTGCTCATCAGCAGATTTCGCACATCAGTACATTTTTATGTACCACATCTAGTATCAAAAATATAATTTTGAAAATAATAGTGAACATGTTTATGACAAACATACTTGAAGCCGGATCATTGCCCCTCTTCAGTTCCTTCATGTCTGCCTTGTCCATGCGGCAGTCACGCTTCCAGTGACCCTGTTTGCCACAGTTTAGGCAAACATCTTGGGATATGTCATTTGTCTTCCTAGAAGACTGTGATGATTTTGCCTTTGCCCCTTTTAGAAGCTCTGGCTCTGCTTCCTTGAGCATAGCCATCAACTCTCCAAGAGTTTACTTCTTGTTCATAATGAACCTACCCCAGCTTTCGGGTAGAGACTACAAGATCAAATCTTTGGTAGTCTCGGCCACTTAGGTAATGCCCAGCTAACCTAGCTAATCAATGTCAGCAATCATTTGTGACACCTAGTGCTCGACAGATGTACCCTCTGACATACACGAGCAAAAGAGCTTCTTATGCAATTTGTACTTCTAAGATCTAAGAATAGATATATGAAGATCTTAATTTCATCATCATGGTACGAGAATCTAATCCTTAATTTTGACAACGAAATTAAAGTGTCATTGCAGTATGCATAATGGATTGAGCACTAAAGTTATCATTACATGAATCTTCCAAAGATCATGTTCTACTATTTGCTCAACTCCGGGCTTAGGCCCGAGATGTTTCTCTATCAAATAAAGTAACTCCTCAGTTCCCAGGACTATCCTGAGGTTCTATTCCCAATCTGAAAATTAAAGCCGTTTATTGAAATTTTCTTCAAGATTATGTTCTAAACGCTAATCTTTCAGTTATCTTGATTGCTATAGTCCAACTATCCAATCAACGATTTCGGGTACTATTGATTATAATGATTACTATAGTCTAACTATTAAATCAACTATAATTTGTTTGGTTAAATTCAAATATATTGATTACTATAATCCAATTATATAATCAACTATTATTTGAAGTAGTTTGAATACAGTCCAATTGTTTAATTAAAACAACGATTAAATATTAGTCCAACTAATATATATTTAAATAATGACGAAAAATGAAATGAGCGCGTATTGGCAAGTATCTAGACGAAATTACAAATTTAATACTTGTCACCCACTATTTTTCGGCGAGCCTCTAACCCTCTATTGAGTACTCGGGAAACCTTATTTCCTAGTGGGCTAGGATCCCGTTAAATAACACACAACCATGACTTTGGCCAACAAGCTGTATGATATTTAACTAGGTAGATCTCTAAGATCAATTGGATCTCATCCAATTCCTAGATCCAGTAGGTGGACATCCAAATCTGAAACATATATCTAATATATGCCAATATATCCAATATATTCCCTAACCTTTTTCCTCTGAATCAACTAAGCATTGGCTTTGGCACAACAAACTTAATGATTCCAGTTAAGCGAGACCCATTGACCTTGGAAAGCTTCGTAATCAATGTCGATGGACAAGAAGTGATCTTGACTTTGGCCAACAAATCACAACTTGGACAAGACATGCGATATGGAATAAAGCCTTCATGATTCAAACACATCCGCAATGGACAAAGGTCTTGACTTTGGCCAACAAACCAGTGCCAATCTTGGATCTTGAGAATGAATCATTCAATGGAAGGAAAAACGCTTAATATTTGTTGAGGGTTTTTTCGCGTAATTGGCAACCAATTAATTATCTTTGATTAGGTTGTTGGAGTTCTAATCAAGTCCCAAGATCAACAAATCAAGCAAGAAAACGCATGAATACACAACATAGGAGGAACACATCAAAGGAGTAAGGCGGAATCATAACTCACATTGAACGGTTTTGATGAAATGAACACAAGTTGCGTTTTTGGCCTCCTCCATGAAGCTCGGCAGTAGCTATATTTGACAGGGGGCTGCTCGGTTTTGGGGCTGTCTTCCTCTCCAAGATTCGGCCATGCATGGACTCCATGGAAGCTCAAAGCTTCAAGCTTCAAAAATTAAATCCAAGCTCATGAAGACACTTCCCTATCACCTATGTATCACTCATGGTGTGCTAGCACTAAGTCTTCTTAATTTTCTTCTCAAATTTTCGGTGAAACCAGAAAAATGAAGAAGAAATCGGCTTGAAGCCGGGAGAAGAGAGAAGAAGAGGAGGGAAGAAAAGAGAGGGAAAGAAGAAACCGTATCTTGCATGTGAGAGAGAGAAAAGATTTAATATATATATTTATTTCATTTACCAAGTAAATTAAATAAAACATATATCTTACTTTTTAATTCAAAAGTCAAAAATAAAAAGCAATAAAGCTTTCCATCATTTCTACTTTTTACTTTAAGTCACATCACATCACTTTAATAAAGTGACATGTTGTCAAGTCACATCACTCAAAGTGACAATTGATTTGACGCATGATGTGACAAACGATTTGACGCTTGATGTGACTCGCGTGCCGCGCTCGAATTCGAAATGCGAATGCGCTCGCAATCACTCTCGGGCTCGGGTTCGCTAATTCCAAATTAACGAATTTTTCGTCGCGTCGTAATTAAATGATTACGCCTAGCGAAATCACTATTCACGTCGCTAACGAATTAATTCTAAATTAATTCGTTCGCCCGAATTAAAATCTAATTTTAATTCCGCGTCAAATCCAATTTCTTATAATATATCGAATATATTATTTTATCGATTAATTCCAAATTAATCGTTCTCTCTCTTTAATTAATATTTTATCCCAGATAAAATATCTCCGCAATTAATCCCAGATTAATTTTCTCTCTCATCGAATTAATCCCAGATTAATTCTATCTCTCTCTCTAATTAATCCCAGATTAATCAAAGTGCGAGTCATACGTCATCGGTGAATCTTCAGGAACCGACCCATGAGATCTCCGGATATGTTGGCAGTAAATACGATCGTCGGACTGTCCGAACACGTAAGTACCTCGTACTACGTTTATACCGATTTACAAGACAAGGTTGGCTTCTAGCAAAGCGCCATGCCTACCCAATTCTCCAGAAATATTCTTACAGGAATATATAGATCTGTATCAAGCGTAGTATACCGTAGTATTGTGTATATCGGCCCAGTATCGGATAGTCACGTGCTAGGGCTGGGGCTGGATAAGTGTCTGCCCCGTCCGAAGCACATGTCGGATGTCTGGTAACATAGTCTCTATAATCGGATATTATGACCTGGTCCAATATCCCGATGGTTGCGCAACACTTAAGAGCACTAGTACCGTATCCTGCGTGACATCATCTCCAATATGACTGAAGTGATACTTCCGTCTTGACATCACCCCCATACACTACGACTCTCTGATAAACCCAGAAATGGTGTACACAGAACCGGTTAAAGCCTGTACCACCAAGACCAAAGTCTACCGATTATCGCAAGTATTAGCGATGCAAGTCTCAGGTTAAGACTATACACACCTACCTTGATTTCGGCCTCCCATAGACACATAGTCATAATACCAATGGGATTCCGAGGGGTCTATCCAGAGCGAAGCTGTTTCCCGTACCATCGGTGAAACACGACCTCCTATCGCACTTGCATAAGTATCCAATACTTATATATATGAGAACTATGCCGTTGTGCCCTCACAACACGCACAAGTGCAATACTAGCCTATTCCGCATTATCGATGTCCAGTCTCGATAATACTCCGGCTAGGGATATTTAATGATTAATCCTTCGGGGACTGATACTGTCTCATATCATCTCAATCCAGGAACTAATCATATGGACCTCTCTTCATTTATACATTTATGGTGATTTAATCACAAATGATGAGAGTGCAATTTCCTTGTCACATAGTTAATTTGTACACAACACACCGTGATCTGTACAAATAGTGACGCTATGGGTCATATTATCCAACAATCTCCCACTTGGCACATAGCCAGTCACTCGAGTGTCTAACACCCGAACTATGTACAATTCGCTCAAATTGCTGAGGAAAGGTTTTCGTCAGCGGATTTGCTTAATTATCGTCTGACGCGATTTACACGATCATCACATCGCCACGATGTATGATCCGAACGAATCAGATGATATAGAAGTATATATCTGGATCGTCGATGAGACCTTTAATTCTTTAGCCTGTGCTGACGCCTAGCTCAGCTGCTAACAGAACTATATCTAATCTAATTAGATTTATTATCGATCCAAATGGCTTCTATTGCTGCCTCAGCTGCAGCAATAATCCGCATTTGTTGTTAATTCGGCAACAGTTATCTTGCTCGGAAGATTTCCAGCTCACTGTCCCAGTGTTCAAACTTTATAGTACCGCAGTATTTACCGGTTTGGAAACTTGCAGCAGTGATCCCAGTCACTTCAAGTTCTCCATCTCCATAGTTTAAGACAACATCTTTAGTTCTCTCAGATACTAACAGATGTTCTTAATCTTCAATCCAGTGACTATCACTTGGATTGACCCGATTGTGACTCCATACGCTCAAAGCGTATGAGACACCAATACAAGTACATTTTAAATGTACAATTTCTCAGAGAGTGTTACCAACTCCAAATCTAACCAGTAGATCTTTATTCCTTGAATAAAGGTTGTTACTCCCCAGAATTCTACGGAGAATTTCTTATGAAAGCAAGCTTTCACCGATTTTTTTATGGGAATTTCATTTCCAAGAAATGACCATTATCATTATTTTACAGGACATTCATGTCAGTGCACTCCCACTAACCCTTTTATACACAAGAATCATTTCGTTTTGAGTCAAATCATAAACTATTATGATTATTTCAAAACGTCAGTTCCAAGAACCTTATGCTTGCTTCAATCCAAACATGGATCGAATAACCCGCAAACCTTGTTTGTCGGTTATACAAAATCGTCAGGATGTTGTAAGCATCCTCCAAAAGGTTTCCTTTTCAGGAAAGCGATTTTGATCTGCAACTGACACATTTCATAAATGAAATATGCAGTTATCAACAAGCATCTTCAAAATGGATTTACCATGGCAACAGGTAAAAGTTGAACCGTTATTAACACAATGTTGATAACGATACCTTTCCGTCAAAAGCCCGCTTTGTACGTTGGTATGTTGCCTTCCATGTATGTCTTCCTTGAAGACGTTTAATGTACCAATAGGCACAATGCCTTGTGGTACAACAACTAGTATCCAAAATAGTTGTTAACATGGAATCCATTTCGGATTCATGGCACTTTGCCATAATAGGGAGTCGATACCTCGTATCACTTCCTCAAAACGTAGTCGGTGGATGTACCTTCATAAGATTGACATCTTTATGAGGTTAGATCAGAAACCCATACCCTAGGTCGTTTTCTGACTCTATCCGATCTACGAGTTGTTTGTGTATTTGAAGATTAATGGTATAGATTCATCATAGATGAACTATTTGTGTTCCATTAAGGACTTCGTGCCTTGAACAGTATTACTCCGATTTTCATCGAGTATCACTATCCTCCCACTGACCACTGCATATCGGTATTCCTCTCAGGAAAAACCGCATGGTGAGCAACAATCACATTGTTCTCATGTGAGATTTATAAGTACTATACTTATGGTTTCCCTTAGGATAACCTATATTGGCACTTATCCAATTTGGGTCCTTAGTTTGGTATCATCCAAACGTTATGCCTAGCATACCCAAATTATCAGGAATGAGAAACCTCGTTTCTTCCCTGTTCATATCCTATATGACATCTGTCAAACAGATTTATATGGAACCTTATTCTAAATAAGTTTTGCACTGTTAGTACATATCCTATTGAAGGAAACAGTAGCTCAGAGCGACTCGTGATTAGCCTTATCATGTCTAACATGATTCGGTTAATCCGTTCGGACACACCGTCTAACTGACGTGTCTCGGGAGGAGTCCTCATTTGAAAGAATACTATACTCTTTCAAGTATATAAGAAACTTATTGCTTAAGTATTTTCCATTACGGTCTTACCGTGCGGAATAATACTATAGCCGATCTGTTTATTTACTTCGTGTCGAAACTTTAAAGTTTCTGATTTGTGTTCTTCAAAAAAAACACATAACCATAACGTGATGCCACATCCGTTAAGGTCACGAAATATTCATGTTCACATCTAGCCTAGCTAGATATGGGCCCACTAACTTCACCATGAATAGGGCTAACAGATCGGTGGCACTTACACTATTACCAAGTAAATAGTATTTTAGGTACTTTACCTAATAAACTAGATTCGCAGACCTTATTTGAATAGTCAAATCAGTCCTAGTACCCACTCTTCAAAAGTGTGGATATACGAGTCTAATTAAATTGTGTCCTAGACAACAATGCCACAAATAAGTCTCTATTGATCAAATCAATTTGAGCTATTTATTTGTCAATTTATATGTTTGAGATTTTATTTATATTCAAAATATAAATTTTATGTTTTACATCTAATGTATTTATCTCAGTATCATCTTTATATAATAAAACACTTATGTTCTATAATATAAAGTTTTTTATCCAAACGGATTAAACACTGATATAGAGATAATGTCTCTAGTCAAACTAGTTACATTATAACAGTTTCTAATTAAGTAGTACATACCCGAAGGGTAGTTCCTAAACTTAGGTATCTACGGTCGAAACAGCGACTTTCGTCCCGTTTCCGATTCGCAGAGAATCTCAGCTTGAAGTCAGTATCCTGCTCAAAGCAGATTCTGAACATCAATACATATATTTTATGTACCACACTAAGTATTTAAAATCTAATTTCAATACTAGCTGTGAACATAACTAAGACAAACATTTTCAAAGTAAGAGCCTTGCCCTTTCTTTAATTCCTTCGTGTCTGCCATATCCAAATGGTAGTCACTTTGGGATATGTCAATTATCCTTTTCAATATTTCAGAAACCTTAGGCCAAGCCTTGGGTTTTTAGAATATTGAAAGGATGTGCACCTCGTGCTACATGCCCAATTGCAAACTTTGACTTTATATAAATAGTCAATTAATTCTCCAAGAATTATAAATTGCAATTTTAATACTTCTTAAATCTAAAATTAGATTTATGACAAGTATATTAAATTAAGCATTAAAGTCATCATCACATAAATCTTCCAAAGATTTTATGCTCTACTTATCTTGCTTAATTTTGGGCTTAAGGTATAATAAGTTATTTTATCAAATAAAGTAACCTATTATTTATTCCCAATTTGAAAATTAAATCATTTAAAAATTTTAATCCCAGATTATATTTTAAATATCCAACTTTTCAATTTTATCTTGATTACAATAGTCCAACTATTTAATCAACGATTAGTGGTACTATATATATTATAATGATTATAATAGTCCAACTATATAATCAAATATAATCCAAATTAATTAACCTCAATTACATTGATTACTATAATCCAATTATAAAATCAACTGTAAACTGAAATTAATTAATTCAAATATATTGATTAATATAATCCAATTATATATAATCAAGTATAATACAGTCCAACTGTTTATTAAAACAACAATTTAAATATTAGTCTAACTAACATTTATCTAATGACGAAATAATTTAAATGAGCGCGTATGGCGAGTAATTGAACGAGTATTGCAAATTCAATTCTTGCCTCCCACTATTTTTCGTCGAGCCTCTAACCCTCTGTCGAGTACTCGGGAAACCGTGTTTCCTAGTGGGCTAGGATCCCGTTAAATATCACACAATCTTGACTTTGGCCAACAAATTGTATGATAATTAACTAGGTAGATCTCGAAGATCAATTGGATCTCATCCAACTCCTAGATCCAGTAGGTGGACATCCAAGTCCCAAACATATATCTTATATATGCCTATACATCGAATGTATACCCTAACCTTTTTCCTCTGAATCAACTAGGCCTTGGCTTTGGCACAACAAACCTAGTGATCCCAGTCAAGCGCGGACCCATTGACATGGAAGCTTCGTAATCAATGTCAATGGACAAGAAGTGGTCTTGACTTTGGCCAACAAACCACAACTTGGACACGACACCGATATGGAACAAAGCCTCGTGATTAAAACACATCTTTGATGGACAAGGGCTTGACTTTGGCCAACAACCCCTGCCAATCTCGGATCTTGAGTAAGAATCACTCAATGGAAGGAAAAACGCATGATATTTATCGAGGTTTTTTCGCGTGCAAATTGGCTACCAATTTAATTATCTTTGTTAAGGTCTCATCATCATACACCCTTAAACATGCATTCTAAACACATAATAAAGCGAGTATGAAATAAAATAATAATGATATGCGGATGGATATTTTACATTGATCCTAGATCAAATCTCTCTCTTTCTCTCCCGCTAGCACTTAATATTTCTTCTACCCGTTACACTACACTTCTAAAGAAACCTCATTTACATGGAGGGGAATAGGTGAGAAGAGAATACAAAGAAATAGGAGATAAGGCTGGACACGCAGGTCCAATTTAATAAATCAAATTTATTACAATTTCAAAATCGCCCCACCCGACTAATATCCATCCGATATACATTATTCAAACATCACAACCATGTATTCATACAAGCATGTTATCAATCAATCAATCAAATTAATTAATCTTGATTATTAGTGATCATCCAATGTTCAAACAAAGATTTGATTTTGTTCGAGTCAAACTCGTATTGCGAACACGTACTCAAAGTACGATTTCTCAAATAAAATTAAATTACATGATTAAATCCAATTTAATACGTATTTAATTCTAATTCATTATTTAATTCCAAATTAAATATTACACTTTATTAACGAACCTTTACGACTTAAATTCCAAATTTAATCGCAACGGGTCTCAAAGCCCGATTAACATCTAATGTTTTATTTAATTAAAGTCCAATGGGCTTTTAATTAATTTCTATAAGGCGTGGACTTTTGGTCAACTCGGGTCAAACCGAACAACCAAAATCCAATCCGGGAGTTACCCCATAAGCCTTTAATTAATTTTGGCCCATTAGGCCCAATTAAATAATTAAGGTCCATTAAGTCATAATTGGACCTTTTGGATTCGGTTTTGGGCCTAATTGGATCCAACCAATTTTGCCTAAACCCAACTTTGTTACAACAAAGCCCAAAAGCCCAATTACAACCTAACAAGCCCAATTTCCAAAATCAAGCCCTAATTAATTAACTTATAAAATTCCAAATTTCACAATTAATTAACCTAAGTGTAATACACAATCAATTACCCAATTAACATTTCTAAAACATCAATTAGCCTAATTAATCATGCACTTTAACATTAAATAGTGTCCAACACAATTTATTAAAATCAAACCCAATTTACATGCTTTCAAGTCTCGGCAATTAGGGGTTTTTCAATTCGATTCGGTTTCAATCCAATTGAGTCCACAATCATAATTTACCAAATCAATTCAACTCATCCAATGAATCAAACAACAAAATCACAATGAATTTCATGTCCAATTGATTCGGTCAACCCATTATAAAGGGAAAATTGTTCCAAATCAAAATTCAATTCAATTGAACTTCAAAACAACATTACCCAATTGTTTTAAGTCATCCAATGATCAAACAAAACAAAATTACCAAGACATTAGGGTTATCCAATTTTCGGCCATGCCTCCAATTTGGGGAAAATTGATCCAATCCAATTTTCTTGAAATTGATCACACACAATCTCAATAAAACATGTTTTAAGCATACTTAAACATCCAATTTAATTAAAACATGCTCAAACACATTTTACCCAATTTCAAGTTACATGTTCAACCTAAAGAATTGGGGAAAATTGATCCAATCCAATTTTCTTGAAATTGATCATGCACAACTTCAATTAATCAACATACAAGCATACTTAATCAACCAATTCAACCAAATCATGCTTCAATTGATTTTACCCAATTTGTCATGCCCAAAATTTAGGGAAAATTGAATCCAATCCGATTTTCATGAAATTGATCATGCACAATCTCAATTAAACATCATCCAAGCATGCTTAAATAATCAATTTAACCAAAACAAGTCAAAATCGATTTTGCCCAAAATAAACCCTAACTTTTTCATGCTTGATAATAGCTCAAGATACCATTGTTGGAGTTCTAATCAAGTCCCAAGATCAACAAATCAAGCAAGAAAAACGATGAATAACAACATGGATGAACACATCAAAGGAGTAAGGCGGAATCATAACTCACATTGAACGTTTTTGAATGAAATGAACACAAGTTGCGTTTTTGCCTCCTCCATGAAGCTCGGCAGTAGCTATATTTGACAGGGGCTGCTCGGTTTTGGGGCTGTTTCTTCCTCTCCAGATTCGGCCATGCATGGACTCCATGAAGCTCAAAGCTTCAAGCTTCAAAAATTAAATCCAAGCTCATGAAGACACTTCCCTATCACCTATGTATCACTCATGGTGTGCTAGCACTAAGTCTTCTTAATTTTCTTCTCAAATTTCGGTGAAACCAGAAAAAGAAGAAGAAATCGGCTGAAGCCGTGAGAAGAGGGGGAGAGAAAAGAGAGGGAAAAAGAAAGAAACTGTATCTTGCATGTGAGAGAGAGAAAAGATTTAATATATATTTATTTCATTTACCAAGTAAATTAAATAAAACATATATCTTACTTTTTAATTCAAAAGTCAAAAATAAAAAGCAATAAAGCTTTCCATCATTTCAACTTTTTACTTTAAGTCACATCACATCACTTTAATAAAGTGACATTTGTCAAGTCACATCACTCAAAGTGACAATTGATTTGACGCATGATGTGACAAACGATTTGACGCTTGATGTGACTCGCGTGCCGCGCTCGAATTCGAAATGCGAATGCGCTCGCAATCACTCTCGGGCTCGGGTTCGCTAATTCCAAATTAACGAATTTTCCTTCGCGTCGTAATTAAATGATTACGCCTAGCGAAATCACTATTCACGTCGCTAACGAATTAATTCTAAATTAATTCGTTCGCCCGAATTAAAATCTAATTTTAATTCCGCGTCAAAATCCAATTTCTTATAATATATCGAATATATTATTTTATCGATTAATTCCAAATTAATTGTTCTCTCTCTTTAATTAATATTTTATCCCAGATAAAATATCTCCGCAATTAATCCCAGATTAATTTTCTCTCTCATCGAATTAATCCCAGATTAATTCTATCTCTCTCTTCTAATTAATCCCAGATTAATCAAAGTGCGAGTCATACGTCATCGGTGAATCTTCAGGAACCGACCCATGAGATCTCCGGATATGTTGGCAGTAAATACGATCGTCGGACTGTCCGAACACGTAAGTACCTCGTACTACGTTTATACCATTTACAAGACAAGGTTGGCTTCTAGCAAAGCGCCATGCCTACCCAATTCTCCAGAAATATTCTTACAGGAATATATAGATCTGTATCAAGCGTAGTATACCGTAGTATTGTGTATATCGGCCCAGTATCGGATAGTCACGTGCTAGGGCTGGGGCTGGATGGATAAGTGTCTGCCCCGTCCGAAGCACATGTCGGATGTCTGGTAACATAGTCTCTATAATCGGATATTTATGACCTGGTCACAATATCCCGATGGTTGCGCAACACTTAAGAGCACTAGTACCGTATCCTGCGTGACATCATCTCCAATATGACTGAAGTGATACTTCCGTCTTGACATCACACCCAATACACTATGACTCTCTGATAAACAGAAATGGTGTACACAAACCGGTTTAAAGCCGTGTACCACCAAGACCAAAGTCTACCGATTATCGCAAGTATTAGCGATGCAAGTCTCAGGTTAAGACTATACACACCTACCTTGATTTCGGCCTCCCATAGACACATAGTCATAATACCAATGGGATTCCGAGGGGTCTATCCAGAGCGAAGCTGTTTCCCGTACCATCGGTGAAACACGACCTCCTATCGTACTTGCATAAGTATCCAATACTTATATATATGAGAACTATGCCGTTGTGCCCTCACAACACGCACAAGTGCAATACTAGCCTATTCGCATTATCGATGTCCTGTCTCGATAATACTCCGGCTAGGGATATTTAATGATTAATCCTTGGGGATTGATACTGTCTCATATCATCTCAATCCAGGAACTAATCATATGGACCTCTCTCCATTTATACATTTATGGTGATTTAATCACAAATAATGAGAGTGCAATTTCCTTGTCACATAGTTAATTGTACAACAACACCGTGATCTGAACAAATAGTGACGCTATGGGTCATATTATCCAACATAGGTCTCATCATACACCTTAAGCATGCATTCTAAAGCATAATAAGGAGCGATAAATAAATTAATAATGCATGCGGATGGATATTTAAAATAATTGTTTCCTATAACAAATCTCTCCCTTTCTTCTCTCCGCTAGCAAAATCTTACTTCTACCCAATTACATAACACTTCTAAAGAAACCTCATTTACATTGAGGGGAATAGGTGAGAAGAGAATACAAAGAGTCAAGAGGTAATAGGCTGGACACGCAGGTCCAATTTAATAAATTCTAAATTTATTACAACAATTTCCAAAATTACCCTCACCCATCTAATATCCATCTGATATACATTACTCATACATCACATCCATGTATTCACACAAAGCATGTTATCAATCAATCTAATCCAATTAATTAATCTGAAATTAATGAACATCCAATGTTCAAACAACAATTTCATTTGCGCGAGTCCAACTCGTTTAAGAATAAGTACTCAAAGTACGAATTCTTGAATTATATCAAACTACAATATAAATCCAATTTAATTTGTATTCAATACTAATTCTTTATTTAATTCCAAATTAAAAAATTACACTTTATTAATGAGCATTGCAACTTAGATTCTAAATCTAATCTTAACGGGTCTCAAAGCCCAATTATCATCCAATTTCAATTTAATTAAAGTCCAATGGGCTTTCAATTAATTTATAAGGCATGGACTTTGGCAACCAAAGCCCAATAAGGAATCACCATTTTGCCAAAAATCAATTTAGGCTCATTAGGCCCAATTAAAATTTTAAAGACCCATTTTATTATATTTAGACTTTGTGGAAATGGTTTTAGGCCCAATTGGATTCAATCAATTAACCTAAACCAAACTTGGCCCAACCAAGCCCATTAAGCCCAAATACAACTTATTAGCCCAATTCCAAATTTAGCCCAACTAATTAAATACCAATATTCCAAATATCATAATTTAATCAATTAAAGTGCATTAGCCATAATTAATTAGTCAAATTAACATTTCAAAAATACCAATTACACTAATTAATCATGCTTTATTATATTCAATTCATGTCCAACACAATTGAAACAAAATCAATTCATTTCCATGCTTTTGATGTCATGGCAATTGTACGGATTTTTAAATCTGATTTCGATTTCAATCCAATTAAATCATAAATCAATTTATCCCATGTCTTTCAACTCATCCAATGATAAAAAAAAAAAAACAAATTTACCATGACTTTAGGGCGTATCATCAATTCGGCCAAGCCAAATTTTTGGGGAAAAAATAATCCAATTCAATTTTCATCAAATTGATCATGCATAACTCTAAGTTATCATCATTCAAGCATACTCAAACAATCAATTTTATCAAATCATGCTCAAATCAATTTTACCTAAATTTTACCCTAAATTCAATTTCATGCTTAATAACCGCTCTGATACCATTGTTGGGTTTTCTAGGTCAAACCAAGATCAAATTAAGAATATGAAATGTGCAAATACAACAAAGTAAAGTAGCGGAAATACTCACTTTGATCGGCTTTTGGATGCGATGAACACAAAAAAAATATGCTCCTTGTGTATTCGGCCAAGCCCATTGTTTGTGATCCAAGCTCCTCTTTGAATGTTGAATCAATGCTCCAAGCTTTGATCTTCAATTCCAAGCTCATAGATGGGTTTCCCTATCACCTTTGTAAGACTCCTTGATGTGCTAGCATCTTTGATTTTGAAGCAAAATCAAGAAGAAATGAGCTCTAGGCTCACGGCAACAATGAGAGAAAATGAAGAAGGCCATTCGGCCATGGAGGAGAAGAAAGAGAGAATGAAATTGTGTGTGTTATTTGATTTTCCAAAAAACAAATACCATTTACCAAAAATTTCCAAAAGGTTGGTACAAGACATTAAAGCCTCCAACTACTCACATCAATCAAAAAGTGACAAGGTGTCAATCACCAAAATGTGACAAGACTTCCATCACTTGAGTGACTAATGATGTGACGTGTGATGTGAATTGTGGGCCCCACTTGATTCAAAATCCGAGTGGGCCCGCAAACACTCCCGGGCTCGGGTTCGCTAATTCCGAATTAACGAATTTTTCGTTGCGACGTAATTAAATCAAATTTAATTAAGTAATTATGCTTAGCAAAATTATTGTACACGTCGCTAGCGAGTTAATTCTAAATTAACTCGTTTACCCGAATTAAAATCCAATTTTAATTCCGCTTCGAAATCTAATTTCGTTTAATATATCGAATATATTAATTTATCGATTAATTCCAAATTAATCGTTCTCTCTCTATAAATAGTATTTTATCCCATATAAAATATCTCTGTAATCAATCCTAGATTAATTTTCTCTCTCTTATAATTAATCCCAAATTAATTATGTTCGAGTCATACATCATCGGTGAATCTTCGGGAAGCGACCCATGAGATACCTGGATATGTTGGCAGTAAATCCGGTCATTGGACTATCCGAACACGTACGTACCTAGTACTACGTTTTTACCAATTTACAAGACACATAGTCATACTACCAATGGAATTCCGAGAGGTTTATCCAGAGCGAAGCTGTTTCCGTACCATCGATAAACACAATCTCTTATTACACTTGCATGAGTATCCAATACCCAAATATATGAGAACTATGCCGTTATGCTCCCACAACGCGCACAAGTGCAATACTAGTCTATTCCGCATTATCGATGTCCAATCTCGATAATACTACGACTAGGGATTTTTAATGATTAAACCTTAGTGGATTAATATTGTCTCATATCTTATTAATCCGGAACTAATCATATGGACTTTTATCATTTATATATCCCGGTAATCCAATTACAAATGATAAAAGAGAAATTTCCTTTGTCACATAGTTAATTTGTACAACAACACAATGTTCTGTATAAATAGTGATATTATGGGTCATAATTGTCCAACAGTTCAGAGTATCCTACTTTCGGTTATTCCCATAGTCTTATTCTGTCAGGTATTGCCCTCATCTCAATAATATATGTATACCAAGTTGCTTTGGTCGTCTCTATGTTATACCTCGATAAATCTGTTCCAGGTTATACTTTGCCTTGTTTCTTAGCTAGGTATATTTCATGGGAACTTATGGGTTATACTCGCTACCTTCTTTCCATTTCCTACCTGATGGAATTCCAGTCTTATCTCGACACTGAGAAAGCTTGTTGTTTCATAGTACTACTGAACTTAACCATCGAAAGTTTATTTTAGTACTTATGTACCTTTGTCATTGTTTATCTAGTATCTTTTCTATTGTCGTCTTACCTCGATAGTTCCACCTCCAAACAGTTTACTTGCAATCCTTTATCTTCTTTCCTACTCTATTTTATACCTGATCTTATGTGGCATATCCCTCTGTCTCCTTATCCGAGCGATATCATCTCTTACATGTCCCTAGTCATGTCTAACGCTGGTTCTTTTATATTCCGTTATTGCTTGACTAATACTTTCTCTCTTCATAATTTCATCTAGACAGCTTATCTTCCAAATCTTTTACTTAGAGCTATTTTCTTCTTCTATTCTGCTCTTATACTATATCTGAAGGTTTTATGTTTTGGTCTACTTCCACTACGTATTCACTTATTTGTGGGAGTATCTTGAGGCGAACATCGAGGTCCTTTTTTTGCTGTTGTTGTATAATGAGGGTTGGGAGGGTGGGGATTGGTCTTGAAGCCTTTTCGGTTGTGGTGATCTCACTAGCTACCCGTTATGTAGTTGTACATGCTACTCATCTATAAGCCTAAGATTCTCGTGTTTATATTTCTGGTGTTGACTCACACACTAAGGTACTTCTGCTAGGTACTATCTGAAATTCCTTCTTCGACTTTACTCCTGATTCATTTTCCGACTATTGGTCTTACTACCTCTTATTGAGAACCTCCTTAATAGTCATGCTCTTTCAAAATCCTATCGTACTACCTCTGTTATTCTTCCTACTAATCTCAAATTCCTAACTCTATTAAGTCATTACTCCCCTGGAAGCTCTACATCATCTTTGACAGGTTAGGATATCACCACTAATACTTTTGGTTCGGGTGCTATTCTCTTACTAGTCCTTCCATTCTAGTATAATGTGGGGCTCTTTATAAATCGTATCTCTAACTCTTGGGGTCATTCTCTGCGTTCTTACTCTGGCTCCTTACTCATTTGAGTCCTTACTTTCTTGAAGACTGTTTGTTCCACGATAGGGCTGTTTATTTCTTTTAGATCTGGCTAGAAATTCTGTGAATTCAATTCACTTTATCTCGTATAAAATATTACCATCTCATGATTCTTATCTAGGTTCCGTTGAACTCTTTGGTTCATCTATTTAGCCATCTCGTGATCTATCTATTTCGTCAGACACTTTTCTTTACATGTTCTTCTCTTTACTGGGCTATAATTTGAGGGGTACATGTATTCCATAGAGATCTATGAATACACACTAGTGTTATTTACTTAAGCTCGGTAATGGTATGGTTAAGTGTCTATATACTTACTAGAGTATGGCTAATCAAAAGAAGATTTATCATACGTTCTATTGAGATTTATATCGACTACTCCATGGCTTAGGCTTCCACAACTTTTATCAACTATGTTAAGGTTTTCATTTGTGTTACAGCCTTCGCGCTACATTATCTGTGTGTGTGAATGTACTGAACTTTCTTGTCACTTCCCGTATTCTTCTTTATTATTTCCATATCCTATCTTTTGGCTTTAGGCCGTGCTGCCAAGGCTAGTGGTAACTCCTTCTTAACGGCTACTTCTAGACTTCGCTCTCTATCATTGCTATAGGCTACAACTATACCATTTAATCTTATTGTCTGTATTGGTACTCTTGCTAACTTCTAAATATCTCTAATCTCATGGTTCTGTCCTTTTAAGCTCACATGGATTTCTATTGGCATTGGTCTGATCTAAGGGTTCTCACTGATACTGCAACTTTGCCCATCTTGACTTGTGTCGAGTTTATTCTTTTCTAACTTCAGAAACTCCCCTGAATCTTCTCTGGATGATCTATCTTTCAGTATTTTCTCTTTCTATCTTAGGATATATCATCATCGGGTTTCTTTACAGTTATCTTTATCCAGGCTGGTAAAGGGTGGGATAAGCTTCTCTAACGTTTCAACTGATGTCGGTGTCATTGTTCTGGTATTCTATGTCTTGCTAGATTCTATTACTCCTGTAAGATATGTATGAGATAGACTTCATCAGGACAATTTCCTTAACCGGTATCACTGAGAGGTTCGAAATCTAAGTAACTTGGGGTCTATGTCGGGTTTTTTTTGGCTGAGGTAATTAATCATCTTTCTTCACGACCTTCATTTTATTTGCTTACGAGTCTTGGTTTGGGTGTCTAAAATCTCTACGACTTTCTTTTGGTATTTCAGGTCTATTGGGAAATCCCATGATTAATCCTAATTTCTTGCTTCTTTTATCTTTCTGACTATTTTTCGCTATTCGGGTAACTTATTATCTACACGAATGCTCAAGGTTTATTGGATCCACTTGAAAGAGTTTTTCTAAGGAGGAAAAGAATCTCGTTTGAGTCTACTAGACATTAGTTCTTGCTCGGGTTTACTATATTCCCTTTATTATTATGAGTCCTGACACTTTCTTTATTATATCATTTTGTCTCTTTACTTCTCTTTGTCTCTAGTAGCCTTAAACATCTATACATCATTCCTTTCTTTTCTTATAGTTTTCTTTTCCCACTCACTGGAGTGAATATTCTCATAACCTTACTGTCTATTTTCATAACTTGCCTTGGAATTTCGATAATAAGCCCGGATAGCTTATGAATGATTTCCGACTAGAATAAGAATTATGGTTACTTTGTTAGGAGAAAAATCCAGATGGCTTTGGGAATTCTTACTAACCTGTCTATAGGATTTGAGGACGTACTCGAGGATCGGATACTGGAGAAGTAATGTCTCGCATACTAGTATCCCGGGCATACTATGTATACAAGACCCCAACACTCTACCCACTGCATTCATTGACTCCTTAGACCATGCTCTGATACCATCTTTGTAACATCCCTCTCCTGGAGATGCTACCGACATGGGATAGACTGATCTATCCTCCTAAGCCTCTGACTTGCTGACTATGATCCTTACTACAACTCTAACTCAAATGTGACTCATACATTGGACCATTGCCCAAACAACAACATGCAGAGAATTTTAATACCAATAACTATATTGTAGAAGCGAAGCAGGGTTTACCGATATGCCTATGATGCTCAGCGACCACGACACTGTTGGGTTCGCAGCCCGTAGAGAGTACGGAGTAGCCAACGGGGGATTAAATAGGAGAATAAAGGAGTCGCCACCCAGCGTGAACTGGGAAATGATTTAAGGCCGCACTCACCCTTCGCAAGGGAAGAACTCAAATCGTTGGGTTCGGAATGGTCCCTTACTTATGCCAGTATAATGGACGAGTTCACACAATGGTATAACCGAGTCTTATGTAGCACATGCAAGATACTTCAAATAAACACACAAATTTGCACACCCATAAACATGAATATAAATAAAAGCAAATACGTTGTTCCAAAAGCATATTAAATAAAGAAGTACGATAATATAAATTATAATAACAGTAAAAAAACATTAATAATAAATGCAAATAATTAAGCACATGATGCAAAATAAATAACTAAAGAGACGAAAATGCATAAAATATAAAGAAAAAGGTTTTCCAGTGTGTGCGCGTTCGTGTAGCGTTCGTAAACCTGTTCGAACGAAGTATTCCAGGGAGTTCACGTTCGTGTAGCATTCGAAAACGCGTTCTAATGGAGTGAGGTAGAATGCTTGCGTTCGAGTTGCGTTCGAAAACGCATTCGAACGTTCTTACAAAAATAGCATCAATAATGACATAAACACGCATATATGAATATTTCCCGAATGGTACGTGGAGTTGTATCCCAAGTACAGACCGCACTACCATCCATTCAGATTCGGCTACAGAATTTATGTCTGGGTTTCCATCCGATATACCGCAAGGGATAACACACACAATCATTAACATAATGTAAACGGACATGAAAGTAAATGTGAATTAATATAGCAAAACATTAAAAAAAAAAAGCGAAACGAAAAAATAAAGATAAATAGACAGAAAGTTAAATAACGAAACTAAATGCGGAATAATAAATAAAGATAAACAATAAAATAAATGTGAAATAATAAATAAAGATAAACAATGAAGTAAATGTGAAATAATAAATAAAGAAGCACAATAAAATAAATTTGAAATAATAAAATAAAGATAAATAACAAAACTAAGTACTGAATAATAAATAACAGTAAATGGACAAGAAAGATAAGTAACAAAAATAATATAAGGAAAATGTGACAAAAACAATGGCCGTCTTTAATGTAGGACCTCAAGCATACCGCGTCTAGAACATCAAAATAAATATAGTAAATGGTGCCCTCAAGTCTTACCTTTTAAGTTGTTTTTTAGAAGTGCGTTAGGCCGTCGCCGGAAGGATTAAAGCTTGTTGTTTTTCTGGTTTACTGGTTCACTGTTTCTGCTCACTGTTTCGCCATTTTTGCTCGCTATTTTTCTATTTTTGGGCTGCTATTTTTACTATCTTTTGGGCTGCTGTTTTGGTTGTTTTTCTTACTGTTTTTTTGGGCTGTTTCTTTCTGATGATTTTAGGTCACTGTTTTTTGTTGTTTTTGTGTTCGGTGGAGTTTAATTCTTGTGTTGTTCACGTGGTTGGCTGCTGGGTTGAAGGGTTTGTGTTTTGTTGTTTGTTTCGGTCAGGGCTGCTTTGTGATTCCTAGGGTTTGTTTTGAGTTGTTTCGGTCAGGGCTGTTTGTGTTTGGCTTGATTGTTTTCGGTGGAGCTTAGAAAGTGGTTGTTTGTTGTTCATGGTTGGTGGGCAATTTTGTTGCTAATGTGTGTGTCATTTTGTGGCTTAGTTTGGGTGTTTGGCTGATTCATTGCTTTTGCGTTTTTGTGGCTTGGTTGGGCTGGAATTGTCGTGTGTCTTTGTTTCTTCTTATTAATGTCGTCTGTCTTTGCTTCTTTCTTATTGATGTCGTGTGTGTGTCTCTGTGGTGTGTGTGTGTCACCGTGTGTGTGTGTGTCTTTGTGGTGTGTGTGTGTGTTGACCGTGAGAAGAGAGAGAAATAACTTAGGTTTTTGATTTTTTGTTGTGAATTGTCGTATAATCTTAGAAAGGGTCCCCCCTAGGGTTGGTCAAGTCTCCTTGTTATAATGACATTAGATATCTAAATCATGGAAGTAAATCAAGCGAATTTGGGAGATATTTTCTTAATTTATTTAGGGAACCAAATCTCAAAATTTGGTGAGGATGAAATTTCATATCTTGTTAAATTGGAAGGTGATTTGAGGGATTTTTGACATGTGTTTTGCATGGGATTTCTTTTATTTGGGAAGGCTTGGGCGTGCATGGGCTTTGTGTGGGCCTTGTGTGGTGTGGGCGTGTATGGCATGGATTGCAGGGGTTTTGGGCCGAGGTTAAGGCTTAAAATAGTGGTTGAGTGACTCTGAGGCTGGCTAGTGAGTCTGAATCTAATGAGGTGCTAATTTTGGAGTTTTTCCTTCCGGTATTCGTTTCCTGTGACTTCCGTAACTTTTTGTTGGGAAGCGGCCACTAGTGCGCAATGGAAAATCAAAATTATTATGCCGCTTTCCCTTTACCCAAGACCCATTTGTTTTGATTATTCTACAAGCCTATGTATGTTACTATATATTCTAAGCATAAAACTCATAAAACATGAAAAGAACATAAACCTAAACATGCTAACTATCATAAGAACTCTAGATAAAATAAAGAAAGAAAAAGACTTACGTGAACCGTAGACTCATCTAGTCCTCCCTCCAATCTACAAGCTTTTCTCGAATTCAGCAAGCTCTTCCACGTTCCAAAGAGCCACCCAAGTGTGTGGCCTCCAAAGATGCACACATCAAAGCCAAAACTCAAAGGCAAGACTACGCCTTGAGTGCACGGGTATTTTTCCCTTGGTGCTAGCCTAGGCAAATACCTCAAAACTTTTAACTCGTGGTTCCTCTAGTCAATTAGACTTAAGGATCCTCAAAATCAGTGGCTTACTCTTAAACTTTAGATTTTCTCACTTACATAAACCCAAGATCTGAAAGGTTTGGTGTAGCAAATTTGTAAAGAATTCTTTGGGTTTATATAGTGCTCCAAAGACAACCAAATTAATTAAGAATCTGATGTGGGATAAAAGCAAATTTAATCTTATCCATTGGATATTAATTTAATGGTTTAATGAGATTATAAAACCCTAATAAGAGTTTGGGCCGAATTGGAATTCAAAAAAAAATAAAAAAAATAATAATATTCACATTACTATTCATATGAATAGTACTTTTTTTTATTTCAATTCCCAAAGTGACCCTATCGTCATTCACCAATCCCTAAGCCACTATGGAACCTCATAAATGATCTGTTCAATAATTAAACATATTGAGCCATTTATGAACAATTCCTACAGCAATCATATATGATGTTATATTTGTACTGTGCATTGTTAACTATTGATTTCGAATTTGTTGTGTGTGACCTTTTGGGTTCCCCTCAAGTTGGACATGAAATGAATCGTGATAATTTAATCGAACATAAATTATCCTCCGATCAGATGGTCGTTCGATTTCAATGACCAAAGTTGAGATCTAGCAACATGCCAAGGCCTCCAAATAAGAATGAAATATATATATATAATCATTTTGTATGCGATTTACATATGATACGGTCCATCGCCTCATTATATCCCTACCTATTATCCTAGGGTACTGAAAGTGTCTACCCATATGGTCAAAGGTATGATGTTGATAGTGTCATGAATCGTGCTAACCCAAGAATCTCATATGATTCTTCCGCTGTGGCCACAGTCTCAAGCATTGATCACACATATCAACCCGTGAACTGGAATGCTACTCTTATAAGAAAATATTATCCGAGAGAGTGGTGATTCTCTGTTGTATCCTTACAAACTTCATGTGTTTCAACAAATGACCCAATCATACCCTTATTACTGGATTTTTTGAACCGGGGAAGGAGAATGTCAAAGTTATTTGATCCACACATAAGATTGTAAAGACCTCAAGTCAAAGGACTAGTCATATAATCAATACATGAAAGTTCTCACAGACACATGGGATAAACACTCCATATGAAAACTTTCGGAAGTCAGTTCGATGGACACGAGCAACTCATGCATCCATGTGATACACCAAGCGGACGGATCTCTGCTAGTAGCCTATGAGATCGGCTACCCTACTTAAATGTGAATCATATCATCATGCTAGTCTCTTCACTTTGTGAACGCCCAGATTATTCACAAAACTATGACTATGAATATTTAAGAGCAATGATTCTCATAAGGCGTGGAAGCCATCGTCTTATTACTCCAAGGGCTTCATTACATTGTTGATGATTTATATAAGTTATGTAAGACACGTATAATAAAAATCACCATTTTATTAATTAATGAAAATATTACAAATACATGTACATATAGCCCATCCACAAGTTGGGTATAAGGTATATCCCTAACAATCTCCCACTTGCACTATAGCCAACTAGTATGAATCTGGAAACCATACTCTCGGGTATGCCTATCATGCTTTTGTTGAGTCAGCCATTTAGTCAGAGAATCTGCAAGATTATCTTCTGTGGGTATTTTCTCTATAATAATTTCTCTTCTCTCAATAATCTTTTTAATGAGATGAAATCGCATGAGTACATGCTTGGATTTCTAGTGGGACCTTGGTTCCTTTGATTGAGCAATGGCGACCGTGTTGTCACAGTATATCGTGACACCATTCTTTAATGCGGGAAGCACTTCCAGCTTCGTGATAAACTTTTTGTTGGACAGTTATGACCCATAGCGTCACTATTTGTAAAAGATATTGTGTTTTTGTACAAAATTAACTATGTAGTAATGAAATTGCCTTTTACCGTTTTGTAATTTATTTACCTTAATGTATAAATGGTAAAATTCCATATGATTAGTTTCGGATTGAGATGATATGAGACAGTATCAATCAATAAAGGTTTAATCATTAAATATCCCTAGTCGTAGTATTATCGAGATTGGACATCGATAATGCGGAATAGACTGGTATTGCACTTATGCGCGTTGTGAGGGCATAGCAACATAGTTCTCATATATTTAAGTATTGGATACTTATGCAAGTGCGATAGGAGGTTGTGTTTTACCGATGGTACGGAAAACAGCTTCGCTCTGGATAGACCCTGCGGAATCCCATTGGTAGTATGTATATGTGTCTATGGGGAGTCCGCTTCAGGGTAGGTGTATTTGGTCTTAACCTGAGACTTGCATCGCTAGTACTTGCGACAATCGGTAAACTTTGGTTTTGGTCGTCCAGGGTTTTAACAGGTTCTGTGACGCCTCTTCTGGGTTTATTGAGAATCGTAATGTATTGGATGTGATGTCAAGACGGAGGTATCACTTCAGACATATGGAGATGATGATCACGCAGGGATTCAGAACTGGTTCTCTATAGTGTTGCAACCATCGGGATAATATGACAAGGTCATGATTATCCGATTCAAAGAGACTAGTTGCTTGACATCCGATATGTGCTTCGTACGGGGCAGACACTTTTCCAACCTCAGGCCTCGCACGTGACATCCGATATTGGATCGCAATACACAATACTACGGTATACTACGCCTGATACAGATCGTATATTCCAGTAAGAATATTTCTGGAGAATTTGGTAGGCATAGCGCTTTGCTAGAAGCCAACCTTGTCTCGTAAATCGGTAAAAATGTAGTACGAGGTACGTACGTGTTCGGATAGTTCGACGACCGTATTTACTGCCAACATATCCAGGGATCTCTTGGGTCGCTTCCCGAAGATTCACCAATGACGTTTGATTCGAACTTTATTAATCTGGGATTAATAGTGGAGAAACTTTATCTGGGATAAAGTACTATTTGAATAGAGAGAAAGATTAATTTGGAATTAATCGTTAAATTAATATATTCGATATATTAAACGAAATTAGATTTTGACGCGGAATTAAAATCGGATTTTAATTCGGGGAAACGAGTTAATTTGGAATTAATTCATTAGCGATGTGAATAGTAATTTCGCTAGGTAAAATTATTTAATTACGTCGCGACGGAAATTCGTTAATTCGGAATTAGCGAAACCGAGCCTGGAAGTGTTTGGGGGCCCACTCGCATTTTGAATCGAGTGGGGCCCACAAGTCACATCGCGAAGTCACATCACTTGTCATTCATTAGTGATAGATGTTAAAATCCACTTTTTGGTGAAAGACACCTAGTCACTATTCATGATGGAGTTAGGTGTGGCCATTTAATGAAAAGTTTGGAGCCAAAACTTTTTTGACTTTTTGAAAGATTATACAAACTTTTGGTAAAGGATTTTTCATTACCTTTTTCATTATTGTTTTTAGAAAACAAAATAGAAAAACAAAAGAAACAAAACTCTCTCTTTTCAGACAAAAAACCGTGAGCTTCTTGGAGAAGAAAGGGAAGATTTTTTCTTTCATTTTGCTAGCACATTCAAGGATCAAACAAAGGTGATAGGGAAGCTTATCTTGGAGCATGGATTTCCTTTAAAGCTTGGAGCTTCATCATCTTCTTCCATCCTTCATTCTTGGCTGAATCTTGGAGCTTTTGGAGAGAAAGTTTTGTTCATCATCACATCCAAAGCCGATCTTTGTAAGTATGATTCCGCAATACTTCTAAGTTATATTCTTTCATTTCTTTTTTCATTATGATCTTGGGACTAATCATAGAAACCAACAATGGTATCAGAGCCTATAATGAGCATGAAATGTATTAGTGTAAAATTTGGGGAAAATCCATGTGAGCATGATTTGATTAAATTGAATGGTTGAGTGTGCTTGTATGTTGATGAAATGAGATGTGATTGGATCAATTTTAACAAATTATGATTGGATCAAAATTTGCCCCACCATTAGGCTTGGCCGAATGTATGCTTTACCCTAGGCTCATGGAAAATTTTGTTTTGATGATCATTGGATGAGTTGAAACGAATGGAAAAGTCAATTTGTAATTCGATCGGATTCAAAAACGAAATCGGACTAAAACCTTCACCTTGGCCGAGAGCAATATGGCATGTATGGACTTGATTTTGATTCAAAAATTGTTGGACAATAATTGGACAATTAGATACATAATTAATTGGTTAAATTGTATTTTGGAAATATTTATTTAGTTAATTAATTGATGTATTACACTTTAATTAACTAAGTTATAAAATTTGAAATTTTTAAAATTTGGTTAATGGGCTTAATTTTGAATTAGGCTTGAAATTATTATATTTGGGCATAATGGGCTTGGTTGGGCCAAGTTGGTTTAGGCCAATTGGATTGGATCCAAATTGGGCCTAAATCATTCCATTAAGTCCAAATGTAATAAATGGGATTTAAAGTTTAATTGGGCCTTTTGGGCTTGATATTAGTTTTTTGGCAAATGAGGGTGATTCCTTACTTGGGCTTGGTAATTGGGTTTGACCCATACTGACCAAAGTCCATGCCTTATGAAATCAATTGAAAGCCCATCGGACTTTAATTAAAACAAGACATTGGATGTTAGTTGGGCATTGAGACCCGATAAGATTAGATTTGGAATCTAAGTCGTTGAAGCGCATTAAAAAGTGTAAATATTTAATTTGGAATTAAATAATATAATTAGTATTGAATACGACTTAAATTAGATTTAACGAGTAGTTCGATATAATTCAAAGAATTCGTACTTTGAGTACTTATTCTCAAACGATTTGGACTCTTGCAAAATCAAATCGTTGTTTGAACCTTGGATGGTCACATAATTAAAGACTAATTAATTGGATTAGATTGGTTGTAATGCATGCTATGAATGAATATATGGATGTTTTGAATGAATAGCGTCTATTGGATGGATATTAGAAAGGAAAGGGTAATTTTGGAAATTATTGTAAATTTGGAATTTATAAATGGAACCTGCGTGTCCAGCCTTATCTCTTATTATCTCTCTGTATTCTCTTTTCACCTAATTCCCCTCAATGTTAATGAGTTTCTATTATTGTATTATGTAATTGGGTAGAAGTAGAATAGTGCTAGCCGAGGAGAGGAAATAGATCGATTTGTTCTAGGAACATCTGTTTAAATATCCATCTGCATATCGTTATTAATTTACTTTCGCACCTTATGATGTTTTAGAAGCATGCTTAAGGGTGTATGATGAGACCTTAACAAAGATAATAAATTGGTTGCCAATTTACGCAAAAAACCCTCAAAACATATTAAGCGTTTTTCCTTCCGTTGAGTGATTCTTACTCAAAATCCAAAGTTGGCATTGGTTTGTTGGCCAAAGTCAAGACCTTTGTCAATTGCGGATGTGTTTGAATCATGAGAGTTTTGTTCCATATCGGTGTCTTGTCCAAGTCGTGATTTGTTGGCCAAAGTCAAGATCACTTCTTGTCCATCGACATTGATTATGAAGCTTTCTATGTCAATGGGTTCCGCTTAACTGGGATCATTAAGTTTGTTGTACCAAAGCCAAGGCTTAGTTGATTCAGAGGAAAAAGGTTAGGTAATATATTGGATATATTGGCATATGTATTGTATATATGTTTTGCACTTGGATGTCCACCTACCGAATCTAGGAATTGGATTGGATCCAATTGATCTTCGAGATCTACCTAGTTAAATATCATACAGCTTGTTGGCCAAAGTCAAGGTTGTGTGTTATTTAACGGGATCCTAGCCCACTAGGAAACTGGGTTTCCCGAGTACTCGACAGAGGGTTAGAGGCTCGCCGAAAAATAGTGGGAGGCTAGTATTGAATTTGCAATTTCATTCAGATACTTAGCTTTACGCGCTTTCATAATTTTTTCGTCAAAATTATTTTATTAGTTGGACTAATATAATGTTATTTTTCTTGTAACAGTTAGATTGTACCCAATATCATTGACTAGATAGTTGGACTATCGTAGTCAAGATGACTGGAAAGGGAAATGTCCGAGACATTATCATGGGCGAAAATATCTTCAAGGGCACGAACTTTGCCGATTGGGAAATGAATCTGAGGATTGTCCTTAGAGCCGAGAGGCTGCTATATACTATACAGAGACCTCTTGGGCCCAAGCCCAAACCTGATGAGCTACTTGAGCTGGGGCATTGGAAGACTCACAGCGATGATTGTGAAACTGCTCAGTCAATTATGCTTGCTGCCATGACTCAGCATTTTCGTCGACAGAACAGGGACTTGGATCCCTATAACATGTTGGTGAGGTTGCACGATCTTCACCGATCTAACCGAAGGTCGCAGAGATATGAGTTAGTGAAGAAGCTCTTCCATACACGTTTGTCAGAAGGCATGTCTGTTGAATCTCATGTGGTACAGGTGATTGCTGACATAGATGAGCTAGCTAAGATGGGGATAGTCTTAGAGGCTGAGATTACCATAGATATGATCTTGCAATCTCTCCCTGACACTTGGAAACAGTTCATCATAAGCTATAACCTGATGAACACTAATGATACTCTTGGAGAGTTATTGTCAATTCTCAAGGAAGCTGAAAGGGAGATGCTTAAGGGCAACAAGCGCGAGGCGCACTTTGCTTCGACATCTCAGACACCAAGGGCTGGGCCTAAGGCTACTGGAGGTGTGAAGAAAAAGAAGCATAAAAGAAATGGCAAGGCCAAATCGTTAAAGGCTTCTGGGAAGCCTAAGGATAAATCTCAGGATGTTTGCCTCCAGTGCGGCAAGCGGGGTCACTGGAAGCGTGACTGCCAGAAGGAGATAAAGGCGGGCAAGGTACCAGCCTCAGGTATGTTTGTTATTGAAATAAACATGACTACTTCTAGTTTTAAAAATTGGATTTTTGATTCTGGTTGTGGTACTTATATATGTACTGATGTGCAGGATCTGCGGATTAGCAGGAGACTAGCATCAGAGGAGATTGATCTACGCATCGAAAATGGGGCACCAGTCGCCGTTTTGGCCGTTGGCACTTTTGTTTTAGAACTGCCCTCGGGGCATGTACTTGAACTTAATGACTGTTATTATGTACCTAGTTTGACTAGGAATATTATTTCTGTATCTATGTTAACCCAATGTGGGTATACTTTTGTATTTCGAAACACTGGGTGTTAGTTATATAAAAATGATGTAGAAATTTGCACTATTGTTGCAAATAATGGTCTATATATTTTGAATATAAATCTATCTCCAACATATATGTTAGTTATATGTTAGTTTGTTCTTCTAGTACCTCATCGAGGTCAAGTCTACTCCCACTACATTTCTTGAGAAGGAATTTATTCTCTAGAAATTTAGTTTTTCGTAAGACAAATATTCTTTGTTCATTTGGGACGTAGAACATGTATGCTCTTGAGTTCAAGGCATATCCTACAAACTTACATTTAACTGCCATATCATCTAATTTGTTAGTTTGTGTGAGCTTGACATATGCATCACATCCCCAAACTCTTAGATAACTAAGACTATGACGTTTCCCAGAACATAACTCATATGGTGTTTGACTAACAGTCTTGGAAGGAACTTGGTTTAGTAGTAGTGTTGCAGTTTCTAAAGCAAGACCCCAAAATGAAAGAGGTAGATTTGTGCCTGGCATTATTGATCGGACCATATCTAATAATTTCTGATTTCTCATTTCAGAGACCCCATTATGCTGTGGAGTTCCCGGAGGAGTCCACTGGGAAACAATACTATTTTCTCTCAAGTAATCTTGAAATTCATTGCTTAAGTATTCACCACCTCAGTCAGACCTTAGTGACTTAATACTTTTATTAAGTTGATTTTCTATTTCAGCCTTGAAGTCTTTGAATTTCTCAAAGGCTTCAGATTTGTACCGCATAAGGTACACATACCCATATCGCGAATGATCATCGATAAAGGTAATGAAGTAGGAGAATCCACCTCTAGCGGTGACTGACATCGGTCTGCATACATCAGAGTGTATGAGTTCTAATGTCTCTGATGCACGCTGTCATTTACCTTTGAATGGTAATTTGGTCATTTTACCAAGTAAACAAGACTCACAATTTCCATAAGGTTTATATTTGAAGGGTTTGAAATATCTATCCTTATGTAGCTTAGTTAATCTTGTTTCATTGATATGACCTAAGCGACTGTGTCATAGAAGTGATTCATTGAGATTATTCGAGTTAACGTTGTATATATTAGAGGTTGAACATTCTTTGTTAGTTTGTAAGACATAGATACCATTATTCAAAATACCATTTCTATATTTTATTTCATTGAAATAAATAGAACATTTATTACAACTTATTAGGCATGAAAAGCCTTTATTACATAAAGAATAAATTGAAATGATGTTCTTTACTAGAGAAGGTACATAAACACAGTCTTCTTAGTCTAAAACTAAACCATTCGACAAAACTAATGAATAAGTCCCCACGCACAATGCAACCAGTTTTTCTCCATTACCCATGCGTAAGTCAACCTCCCCATGACGGAGTCTCCTACTGTTTCTCAGGCCCTGCATATTGTTACACAAGTGAGTCCCACAACCGGTGTCAAACACCCAAGTAGAAGGTTCAGATTTTTGAGAATATAGTTCAATCATATACAACATACCTGAAGCATTGGGCTTCTTGGCCTCTTGGGCTTCCATAGCTTCCTTGGCTTTCAAGGATCTGCAGTCTTTCTTCCAATGACCCTTCTTTCCACAAAAGAAACATTTCCTATTTCCCTTTTTCTTCTCCACCTTACCATTAGGCTTTAGGTGATCTAGAGCCTTGGCCTTGGCCTTTATTTTTATTTGGGCCTCTTGGCTTTAGGTCCGTACCCGTAAGCATGACGAAGGTTTGGAATAAGGCACATAACACTTGGAATCTCACGGTATTAATGGAATTTGCATACAACTCCTTCAAGTGAAAGATGATGGTTTGAGCATCCATATCTTCGTGAGCTTTCTGAAGTTCGTCCGACATAGTGCCAAGAATTATGCAAACTGCTTGCTCATCATCATCGACGTGTTTCTTCCAAGCATCAAATGCATCTTGGTCATCATCTTCTGCGGGTTCAGGGGGAAATGGTCTTTCAAGAACATAGAAACTCTTTTCTTGTCGTAAGACAATTTTAAGGTTTCTAAACCAGTCATTGTAGTTGTCCCTTTTGAGCTTATGCTCATCAAGGATGGAACAAAGTAATACTCTGTTTGCCATTTGAATGTTTGTGAAATATTCTAACCCACCTGTTAAGAGAGAATGTTAAAATTATGAATATGTTTTCATTAATGTTTCATAATAACTTGGGCTTTTAATA
This sequence comes from Zanthoxylum bungeanum, assembly GCA_019454045.1. Taxonomy (NCBI): domain Eukaryota; kingdom Viridiplantae; phylum Streptophyta; class Magnoliopsida; order Sapindales; family Rutaceae; genus Zanthoxylum; species Zanthoxylum bungeanum. The sequence goes on along the minus strand of SKCR01049527.1, from coordinate 69,948 downwards.
TTATGAAGTTGCTCCCACTCAATTGTTTTAAAATTTTAAGCAAATCGCATCAACCCCAATATAATGGATTTCTTGTGGGAAAGGATACCATTATCATCATTTCATAACTCCGACTAGGGCCGGTCGTTATAAAATATGATAATTAAGTAGGTTCCCAACCAATTTATGATATAAATCACAATTCCTTGATCATTGGGTTGGGCAATAAAATATGCCATAGCTTATGCTAGTCCTTGTGGACACCCAATCTTTGCCACTAAGTTATAAGACCACGCCTAAGGGTCGCTGCGTCTTATGACTTAGAAAAGTCAAACCATTGTCAATAGTACGATTTAGGGACAAATTGGTATTGGTCAGTCTGGTAAAGCCTAGTCCTGCCAATACGGTTTAAGCCTTTTGGGTCTGTACTTTACAATGGGAGGTAAATTTTAGACTTAAATTATTATTGAGGATTTTAGCAAGTTTAAGTGAATAACAGTCAGATGGATTCCTCCATTGAAAATTCTCCAGATGGAGGGTGGAGCGAACTCTCTTAAATACCCTTACCTCTTAGGCTCTTATTGCCTTGGTGACAGGAATAAACAATAGATCCTCCAAATTAGTCCAACACTTTAAATATGTTTTAAGGTAAGCTTTGAGTAAATGATTATCTAGATGTCTTCACAGCTTTTCCTTTTGGCTATAAAAAGGTAGTGAGTGAAGGAAGACACCAAATCATTATCTAACTCTAGTAATACCTTTGGTTAAATTAACTTTAGTTTGGAAAGTTTTATAAACCCCTTTGGTCCCAACCCACTTGTATCTTTTATAATGTCTTTTATTATAAACAAGTGATTTATATTTATTAGCCTTAAAGGTAATAAATCTCTAAGTTCATCACGGAATAATTACTTAGCTAAGGGATAAGCAATACACTCTCTATTTCTTAGAAAGTCTCTAGATGCTTGCACCCTAAAATAATCATGACAATTCTAATCATACATAGAATCATCAAGCATATGAGTTTTAATATGTTGGAATTATTTTAGGCATTAAATAACTTTGATTAATATTTAATTATGATATTGCATTTTATTCTATTCAAATAAATTTTACTATTCACATTTTGTTTGCAAATGCGTGAATTTTAAATGTCATTTCATAATTCAAATATCAACCAAATCATGCAAAACTTGTTCCTAAAATTACGTTCCGGGTGTTAGCTTTATAAAGAGCTTTTATACACCCAATTTCGAGTTCAAATGAGAGAGAACGAATCAAAACAAAAACGGCGCGCTGATACCACTGTTGGGAAGCGGCCGCGAGCGCAACGGAAAATCAAAATTATTATGCCGCTTTCCCTTTACCTAAGACCCATTTGTTTTGATTATTCTACAAGCCTATGCATGTTACTATATATTCTAAGCATAAAACTCATAAAACATACAAAGAACATAAACCTAAACATGCTAACTATCATAAGAACTCTAAATAAAATAACGAAAGAAAAAACTTACTTGAACCGTAGACTCCTCCAGTCCTCCCTCCAATCTACAAGCTTTTCTCGAACTCATCAAGCTCTTCCACGTTCCAAAGAGCCACCCAAGTGTGTGGCCTTCAAAGATGCACACACCAAAGCCAAAACTCAACGGCAAGACTACGCCTTGAGTGCACGGGTATTTTTCCTTTGGTGCTAGCCTAGGCAAATACCTCAAAACTTTTAACTCGAGGTTCCTCTAGTCAATTAGACTTAAGGATCCTCAAAATCAGTGGCTTACTCTTAAACTTTAGAGTTGCTCACTTATATAAACCCAAGATATGAAAGGTTTGGTGTAGCAAATTTGTAATGAATTCTTTGGGTTTATATTGCGCTCCAAAGACAACCAAATTAATTAAGAATCTGATGTGGGATAAAAGCTAATTTAATCTTAGCCATTGGATCTTAATTTAGTGGTTTACTGAGATTATAAAACCCTAATAAGAGTTTTGGCCGAATTGGAATTCAAAACAAATAACAAAAAACAAATTTAATATTCACATAAATAGTAATTTTTTTATTCCAATTCCCAAAGTGCCCCTATCGTCATTCACCAATCCCTTAGCCACTATGGAACCTCATAAATGATCTGTTCAATAATTAAACACATTGAACCATTTATGAACAATTCCTACAGCAATCATATATGTTGTTATATTTATACTGTGCACTGTTAACCATTGATTTCGACTTTGTTGTGTGTGACCTTTTGGGTTCCCCTCAAGTCGGACATGAAATGAATCGTGATAATTTAATCGAACATAAATTATCCTCCGATCATATGGTCATTCGATTTCAATGACCAAGATTGACATCTAGCAACATGTCAAGGCCCCCAAATGAGAAGGATATATATATATATAATATATATATATATACCCATTATGTATGCGATTTACATATGATACGGTCCCTCGCCTCATTGTATCCCCACCTATTGACCTAGGGTACGGAAAGTGTCTACCCATATGGTCAAAGGTATGATGTTGATAGTGTCATGAATCGTGCTAACCCAAGAATCTCACATGATTCTTCCGCTGTGGCCACAGTCTCAAGCACTGATCACACATATCAACCCGCGAACTGGAATACTACTCTTATAAGAAAATATTATTCGAGAGAGTGGTGATTATCTATTGTATCTTTACAAACTTCATATGTTTCAAAAAATGACCCAATCATACCCTTATGACCGGATTTTTTGAACCGGGGAAGGAGAATGTCAAAGTTATTTGATCCACACAAAATATTGTAAAGACCTCAAGTCAAAGGACTAGTCATATAATCGATACATGAAAATTCTCACAGACACATGGGATAAACACTCCATATGAAAACTTTCGGCGGTCACTTCGATGGACATGAGCAACTCATGCATCCATGTGATACACCAAGCGGACGGATCTCCGCTAGTAGCCTATGAGATCGGCTACACCACTTAAGGGCGGATCATATCATCATGCTAGTCTCTCCGTTTTGTGAACGCCCAGATTATTCACAAAACTATGACCATGAACACTTAAGAGTAATGATTCTCATAAGGCGTGGAAGCCATCTTCTTATTACTCCAAGAGCTTTATTACAGTGTTGATGATTCATATAAGTTATGTAAGACACGTATAATAAAGATTGTTGTTTTATTAATTAATGAAAATATTACAAATACATGTACATATAGCCCATCCACAAGTTGGGTATAGGGCATATCCCTAACACTTTTCAGGTAGTGCCTCCATACGAGGCTCATCATTGGGCTTATGCAAAAATACAGTACCTACATATATACTCAAATGTACTTCTTCTACATTTCTTATTCATGACACGTTAACCCTTTTATACATATAATCTTTACTATACAATATGCATGATACATGACCATACTTCAACTCTAACTTGACCTGGTGGATTCAAATGTCATAGTGACTACCATCAGTATCCATCATCTCGAGTTCGTCCTCTAGATAACTTGCAAAATAAAGAAACTGGGAGTGGGGGGTTAGATCGTTTGAACGATCTAGTGAGTGGACAGATTAAAATGAAAACTGATTCTTTCAGAAAATTAATGGTTCTAAAAATCGAAATCCTCCCAGAAAATAATCTTTTCTGAAATCCCTTTCTTATATAAAAATATTTATGTTTCTGCAAAACTATTTTGGAAATCTTTTCTGAAAACTCTTTCACAAAAGTTATCTTTTCTGAAAATCTGTTTTTGGAAATATGTTTCTACAAAATCTGCATCTAAAAAATTTGTATCTGAATATCTGGCGCATGGGGGCGTTACGTCTTACCGTCCCCTTATACGTATAATTTGGTGGTCTTGGGACGTTACGTCTCGCCGTCCCCCAAGCCACGGAACTTGAGCCAGGGGTGCGGATCTATGCTACCCTCCTGACTCAAAATCTAGGATCTATGAGCATCTGTCATCCCTAGTCCTGAACTGCGTGTGCATACTATATCTGTATCCGTCAATTTCAACTATGTGTCAAGTTACATTGAGGTGGATTTTTCCCCATGCCTCCAAAAATCATAAAACTCAAGCTTTGAAAATCAATCTTTCTAAAAACGTCATCGTTCATAAAACAACTGTAATAAAACTTATCTTTTAAAACATGCTCTTTTTTAAAGCAATTGGAAATAAATCTGGCTAACGCTCTATGTACTTAAAAAAAAAGTAGTATGATATCAAAATAATTAAATAAAATCAATTTGAGAAAATGGTACACTCACATATTTTTGGATCTGATTGGCATTATTTTACTTCACTGAATGAATTTACTGTTCCTGCGATGATCTATAATTGATAACATAATTAGAAAATAAGTCGTGGGATATGCTTTGACACTTTTATTGCTATATGATGTTCTATGCTTACGAAATGATATATTGCCTGTAAATGCGCTGACACGAAACCCAAAGGGTGGCCTTTATCATTCTAAGATGAAACTGGAATAATATGAATTTTTTCTATATCGCGTCGCGTTGCCAGGTCTGGCGTGTCGTGACGCCCTTGCAAACAGTCACAGATAAAGAGCATGCTCTGTTTCGTGTCGCGACGCCAGACACTACGCGTTGCGACGCCCATCTAATCAGACCAGAGGCAAAGTCTCTGCTCGTTATGCGTCGCGATGTCAAATGTCGAGCGTCGCGATGCTCCCACATTCAGGCCTGAGGCAGTGAGCCTCCGATTCTTAAGCGTCGCGACGCTGGGTGTTGGGCGTCGCGATGCTAATCTAATTTTCTAGTACCTAGTATAACTCTACAATGTCTAACTTGCCCAAATGCATTACCAACATGTAAGGAAATTGTCGAATGTCCGAAACGTCATCTCATGAACACATACATGATTGAACATAATTTACAACATATATCATGCCATCCATGACTTAATAGTCGTCAAGATTATCGGGTGTTACACTTTTCAAATAGAGCTTCTTCAAATAGAGTTTTTACTAGTATATATATAAAGTAGAGCTTTTGATAAAAAAAAAAACAAAAAAAAAATTTAAGTGTTTGGTTATGAATAAGAATTTTTATTAAAATTGAAAAATTATGTTATTGAATAAGTTTTTTAAGTTGTGTTATGAAAGAAAAATGAAATAATATTGTTAAATTAAATAAGGATATTATAGAAAATTTGACCATTTAAAAAATTTCAATTTCTACTCCCAAAATCCAAATTTTGAGTTTTTGATAGTAGATGCATAATAGTTTATTTTTTTCCTCAAAAGATCTACTTAAAATACAACCAAACACCACCAAAATTTTTGAAAAGAGCTTTTAGGATTAAAAAAACTATTTTACCTCTACTAGAAGCCATACCAAACATGCACTAATTATCAAAAGCTCTACTTAGAATATAAGCATACACCATCAAAAAAAATTGAAAAGAACTTTTGAAAATAAAAAAGTTCTTTTACTTCTATTAGAAACCATACTAAACAGGCACTTAGTCTTATAGTCAAGAGTCTATTATTTTAATCAAGAATAAGATATAGGATCTGTTTGGCATTGTGGTTTGATTAGTGATAAGATGACAAAACTGTATTTGGGTCAAAACACAGTTTTTAATAGGGGTGAGCATCGGTTCCGGTTCTACCCGGAACTTGTTGGAACCGGACCGATTTTCCGGGTTTGGAATCGGAATCGGTTATAACAGGTCCGGTTCCAGTTCCAAAAATGAAGGAACCGACTTTAAGAGGTCCGGTTCCGGTTCCAAACTGGTCGGAACTGGACCATGAAACCTGTTTCTGAAACCAATATTATATATATAATATATAATATATATATATATTATAATTAGTTTATTTATATTATTTTTTGTAGAATTTTTTTGTGATGTAGAATCATGAAAATTAATTAAATAAATAGTCAGGTTAATATATATATATATGTAAACTTAAAAGGAACATAGATAAATTACAAAGTAAAATTCTAATTTGAACAAAACATTTAGCCTTGAACCAAATTCACCAGTTCCACTCCAAAAGTAGACTCTGAAAAAACAAGGAGAAGAGAAATCCAGGAAGGCTTCGTAACATTCAACCGTCAATTGCGCTTTAACAAAAAACAGGAAAAAAAAATTATCTGGTATTCACTTGTGTGTTTCGTTATTGAGCTTCCGGACTCCGATTTGGTCTCCGTTTTTTCCTACGGACTCGTATCGAAATTTAGTTTTCATTTAAAATATTTTAAAATAGGGTAATTCAGAACCGGTCCGGAACTGAATTGGAACCGAATAATAGGGTACCCTATTTAATTGGGTAGGTTCTGGTTCCATTTAGTTAGGAACCGATTTTTTCCGGGTTGATTCCGGTTCCATGCGGAACCGGAACCGAAACCGATTTTGCTCACCTCTAGTTTTTAATGTTTGGTTAATGATGAAAATTACGATTTTGCAGAATCTAAAAATTTTAGTTTTTTCGCATCATCAAAATATTGAAAAAAAAACACACAATAATATTTTTTAACATAAATTAAAATTTAATAAAAGCACTCTTTATTCACCACATTTTTCTAAATTATTATTATGGAAAAAAAAACACAAAATAAAAAGCTACCGACCAGAAAATAAAAAAATAAAAAAAAAAAATGGAGAGAGACACTGAAAATAGGGAGTCACAGGCAAGTCGAAAAAGCAAGAAAAATAATTGATATGAAATTATTTTCCCGGCACCCAAACATAAGCATTTAACATCCGTTAGTATAATTAGCATAAAGCATGCTATAAATAGTTGAAGAGAAGGAGACCACATAACAACAATTAGCAAGTGCAACAACTAAGTCCATTCACCTTCCATTAAGCCTTTGACATAACGTTGTCTTCGGACAAAACAAAAACATTTTTTATTTTATAACAACAACCCACTTGGGATCCAGGCTCAAAGATTGCATTTGGCAGTTGTAAATCAATTGAAGTTGAAATTTTGAGAAGAGGGTATTGAAAAAGTTGAGATTTTGGGATTGTTTGTTGGCGAGAAAATGGAGCAGAAGCATATATTGCTGTCAGCTTTGAGTGTGGGAGTTGGAGTGGGGATGGGATTGGGATTGGCTTCAGGCTCAAGTGTGAGTAAATGGGGAAGTGTTGGTTCAAGCTCTGGTTCAATGGAGGGTAGTTCTGGAGAGCAGATACAGAAGGAGTTGATGAGGCAAGTGTTTGATGGCAAGGATAGCAAGATCACCTTTGATGAGTTTCCATACTATCTTAGGTAAGAGACTTGCAATTTCTCAATTTCTTTTCATTTGTATCTCATGATGTTACATGAGTTTTGTGAGCATTTTAAGATCTTGAGATACAAAGATGATGAAGAAATGTTCAATTAAATATCTATTTGATCTTCTGTTTCCTACTTTCGTCTAGTAGTTTGTTCTTTGGCTTTTAACAGAAGGTTGGTTATTTATTTCTGGGAAAAGCTTAATTTGAATTATTATTATTATTATTATTATTTTTTTTTTTTTTTACTGCTCAAATTTTTCCATTTTGTTTTGAAGTGTAACATGTCCCTTTATTCAAATTGATTTTACATGTTCCTTTATCCAAATTGATTTTGTTTTTTTGAATATTATGGATCCCATTCCTATAAAAATAATAGTAAAAAATTTGATTATGACTTTGCTTCTGCATTTTAATAATTATTTGGTGTGTGTTCTATTATAGAAATTTCCTCAACACTTGAGGTCTATGAAGGTTGTGGAAGTTGCTTCAATTTTTCACTACTTTTCATTTTTTTTTTTTTTTTTTTTTTGTGGAAGAATTTTGGTCTTATATACATGTATAGATCTCTTAGTTCTAATGGCATGTACTGGTATTAACAGTAATTGTGGATCAACATTTTCTTATTTATAATCAGTTTTTTAGTCATAAATTTTGAGAATTTTTGGAGAGAATCATGACTATGCCCACATTGTCTGCCTAAAAGCCTTAATTGTAAAAATCAAAAGAAATTCTTACATAAAACGTTTACAAGAAGCTGGAATTTTGATGCTTTAGAGACAGAACTTCAATTGTTATATTTAATATTAATATCCTCATTCTATTGATGCCAACGACAGTGAAAGAATACGGATGTTACTGACAAGTGCTGCATATGTTCACCTGAAACACTCCGAAATGTCCAAACACACCCGGAACCTTTCACCAGCGAGTAGAACTATTTTGCTTTCAGGACCTGCTGGTAAGATATTGGGATATGCTAGCCTCTTCTGCATCAAAATATCAAATATCTATGAGTTGAATGTTAAACTAAAGCATATATGTTCAGAGATTTTTTCTAATCTAATCTGGTTGCAAATTAATTGTCTGTAGAACTTTACCAGCAAATGCTGGCCAAGGCTTTGGCGCATTTCTTCGAATCGAAGCTGCTGATTTTAGATGTTAATGACTTTTCGTTAAAGGTGACTATCACAGCTAGCTAGACTACATACTGTTATAATTTCAATCTCTTATATTCATTTGAATTTTCATTGAGTTGTACTTGTGTCTTCATGGTTGCCTTCTTACAGATGCAAAACAAATATGGTTGTGCCAGAAAAGTACCTGTAAGCCTTTGCTGACTTATACTGATAAAATTAGCATGCTTTAGTGGTTTTTGAGTATGAAATGTGTTTATTGTTGCATTGTCACATCATATGTTGTTATGCAAAGGTCGATGAAAAACCATGTATTTTGGAAATGGTGTAACCTCTGTTGTGTATTCTGAATGCTTCACACTGTAGCTTGCTTCTGTTGAAGAGAAAATAAAACTTATTAGCCTGAAGTGGTATTTCTTTTCCCTGATTAGTTGTTTCCATTTGTAGTCTTTTAAGAGGTCAATCTCAGAGGTGACATTGGAACGGATGTCCGGATTGCTTGGCTCCTTTTCAATACTCCCTCCAAGGGATGAAACCAGAGGTATAAAAAATGTACTGCTCTTTTGTTTGGTATGTTAAGCATTTATTGGAATGAAGTTTGATTTCCATTGATGTTTGTTGAACAGAAGTTTGGATGATTTCCACATGATTTTTCTACTTCAAGTCCAGTCTTTGTTGTTTTCATTGGTTATTTTCACACCTTGTCGATTCTGTTTCTTAACATTTATTGTAGCTCTGATCAAGAATTGTTTTTCAGGAACATTGCATCGGCAAAGCAGTAATGTGGATTTAAAATCAAGGTATAGCCTATGAAATAACAATCCTTACTCAACTTTAAGTGGCTAGATATTTCGCTTCATTAGTTTAGTGGGTCATTTGTGCCTATTGAATTACAGCTCTAATTGCTCTAGTTGGTTCGTAATTTTTCAGAGGTATGGAAGGCTCAAGTAATCTTCCAAAACATCGTAGAAATGCCTCTGATATGAGTAGCATCTCTTCCCTTTCTGCTTCGACAAATCCAGGTTACACTTCATTTGTATTCTTGTCATCTCTCCTGTAAACTTAAAAGTTTATTGCATTATTTTGCCCATCTGTCAACTCTGATTGTTTATCTGGGATTGTTCTTATATCTATGAGATGGTTTCCTGGGTCGTCGCCGCACTCTTGTAGGATACATATTATGCTCATTGTGCTGAATTCATTTTTACTCGATTTGATCTTGGGGATCTTCACTCGAAAACATGTTTTTATAATGAAATCTAATAACTTATAACTTCTGTGGAACATCCACTATAATCACTCCTAGTTTTCAAAAAATGAATTAATGATTAACAAAAAAATCCTACTTTTACTGGGGGTAATACATATGTTTTCATCGGTTTCTTTTTCAGCTCCAGTCAAACGCGTAAGCAGCTGGTGTTTTGAGGAGAAACTTTTTCTACAGTCACTGTACAAGGTATTTTAAATGTTATATTACTCATCTAGAATCTAAAATGTTGTTAAAGTCATGTGAGATATTGATTGGAAAATTCGTTTGCTTTGATCTCTGTGTGTGTGAGTGAATATCTTATGTATAAACTGCCTCAACTCTATTCGACAAAGTCGGGGACAGTTTCTCTTACAAGCTTTTTCTTTTGGACTTAAAATGCTAAATAAATGGATAATAACTTGTTATTTTGCGTACAGGTATTGGTTTCAATTACAGAAACCAGTTCCGTCATTTTATACCTCAGGGATGTTGATAAGCTTCTATTTCAATCACAAAGGTTATACAATTTGTTTAACAAATTTTTGAAGAAACTTTCGGGATCAGTATTGGTACTTGGTTCCAGAATATTGGAACCAGAAGATAATTGCGGAGATGTGGAAGAGAAGCTCACTGTTTTATTCCATACAATCTTGAAATCATACCACCTGAAAATGAAACTCATCTTATTAACTGGAAAGCTCAACTGGAAGAGGATATGAAGGTTCTCCAGTTTCAAGATAACAAAAACCACATTGCCGAAGTACTTGCGGCCAATGATATTGAATGTGATGAATTGGGTTCAATTTGCCAAGCAGATACAATGGTGCTTAGTAATTACATTGAAGAAATTGTGGTATCAGCAATATCTTATCATTTAATGAACAACAAGGATCCAGAATACCGAAATGGGAAGCTTGTTATATCATCAGTGAGGTAAATGCCTTTCTTAATCAGCTTTTTCTTTCTTCTTCTCTATTAATCAAATGGTGAGGGTTTTATCTGTTTACTTTTCCGGCTTTGGAACAGCTTGTCCCATGGATTGAGCATATTCCAGGAAGAAAAAAGAATTGGAAAAGACAGCCTAAGAATGGAGACAAATGCTGCTGATGGTGCCAAGGTTTATTTTACTCTCAAGCTCTACTTTTTCCAAAATATGAGCATAGTGAACTGGGCTACAATTAACACTTGTCATTTTCAGGATACTGGTGGGGAAGAGGCAGTTACTGCAAAGACAGATTCAAAGGAAAACCGAGCACCAGAAAACAGAAATGAGGTGGAAAAATCAGTTCCTGTGGTAAAGAAGGATAGCGAGAATCCTCCTCCAGCCAAGGCACCTGTGAGTCAAAAATCTTATATACTAGACTATGGTTGACTTTTTCTTTAGCATCATATGTCATTTAGTTCTTTGAGTTTTGTCTCAATATAGAACTTTCGTGCTGGCTTGCAGGAAGTTCCTCCAGACAATGAGTTTGAGAAGCGCATTAGGCCAGAGGTTATCCCTGCAAATGAGATTGGTGTGACTTTTGCAGATATTGGTGCCTTGAATGAGACTAAAGAATCACTTCAGGAGCTGGTCATGCTCCCTCTTCGAAGACCAGACCTGTTCAAAGGTGGGCTTCTCAAGCCATGCAGAGGTATATTACTTTTTGGACCTCCTGGTACTGGCAAAACAATGTTGGCAAAAGCCATTGCAAATGAAGCTGGGGCGAGTTTCATCAATGTTTCAATGTCCACCATCACTTCAAAATGGTTTGGAGAAGATGAAAAGAATGTTCGAGCTTTGTTCACACTTGCAGCAAAGGTCTCTCCAACCATAATTTTTGTGGACGAGGTTGATAGTATGCTTGGCCAGCGAACTAGAGTTGGGGAGCATGAGGCCATGCGGAAGATTAAGAATGAATTCATGACTCACTGGGATGGGTTGTTGTCGAAGAACAGCGAAAAAATTCTTGTTCTTGCTGCAACTAACAGGCCATTTGACCTTGATGAAGCCATTATCAGGCGATTTGAACGCAGGTATAGTTTCCATTCGGTTTTGCTGTTGGCACTGCTGTCATCTTCTTTTCTAAATATAAAAGAGTTAAAAGACTTACATTGGTAAAACAACTTTATGTCTCTATTTGCTGCATTAGAATGACAATTATCGACTGTCGAGCCAAGTTCTAACTTTTTACGTGAACAATTTTGTACAATGACTGATTGCTCTAATATTAAAATGTTAGCTTCATGTTTCTAATTCCAATGCTTTTTTATGTTGAACAGAATCATGGTTGGTCTGCCATCTGTCGAAAACAGGGAAATGATATTGAAAACTCTTTTGGCAAAGAAAAGGTTGAAGATCTAGACTACAAGGAGCTTGCAGCCATGACTGAAGGATATAGTGGAAGCGATCTCAAGGTTTGCTATTTTATATATAACAATAACATCTCTTGAAATAAATTTATTATCGGCTCAAATCAGCTCCTGGCATTAACTCTTTGCAACAGAATTGTGTGTGACAGCAGCATATCGACCCGTTAGAGAGTTGATCCAGCAGGAGATAAAGAAGGATATGGTAACTACAGAAATCTTCTTCTGCTTTGCAGTCATTCTTGTTCTTATTCCACTTTTTGCTTTATCTGGTAGTCATTATGGTGAAGTATCTGATTTTCTTCTGTTATTAATTTAAAACAGAAAAAGAAAAGGAGCGAGGAAGCTGCTAAGAGCTCAGAAGATGCTGCGGAAACAAAAGAAGAAGCTAAAGAGGAACGAGTGATTACTCTGAGACCTTTGAACATGGAAGACATGCGACAAGCAAAGAACCAGGTGAATGCCATGGACTGTTTTCTTAGGCAGCAGTATTCAAGAAAAAATGCCTTGCTGCTATCCACTAGTTAAAGTTTTGTTTTTATGGGAATTGACATAATTATTGTTTTGAAGGCATTACAAGTGCAACAAAAAACTGTAGCATGATTGATGTTCATATTCTAATACTATAATGCAGGTTGCCGCAAGTTTTTCTGCTGAGGGTTCAATAATGAATGAGCTAAAACAGTGGAATGACCTGTATGGAGAAGGAGGTTCAAGGAAGAAGGAACAATTAACTTACTTCCTCTAGATAGTCGAAAGCAGCAGGCAACTTCTTTTTATGAAAATGGTGAACGATTCTAGATGCCGAAGTACCCTTTAATGGGTATTCAGTCTCGCCAGGCATACAACAGTATTGTGGCATTCAATAGAAAGCTGTGGCACCGAATCCTCACAAATTGAAATGCAGACAAACATGGCAAAGCTTCAGATGGGGAGTGCTCCTCCTATACGATGGGGTTCTAGGTGTTTGTTAGGTCGTTCAACAAAACCATTTGCCACAAGTCTTTTTAGGGGATATAGTGTATATATATATATATATATGCGCGAATGTGTGGTATTTGGAAATGCATAATCTGAAGAACTCATATTTGATTGTTCTATTATTTTTAATGAACATGGTAATATATTAGCATTTGTAAATTAGTACGTGTGTAATCTTTGAACATACAACACTTTCTTTCTATTCTTATTTCGCACTTGATATGTTTGTTGTGAATGATTGATAAATGGTTTAAAGGTGAATGAGGCTGATAACTGATAAGTGCGTTTATATCAAGTTCAAAGATGAAGTATGCGTAATCATTTGTTTGCACATATACTCATCATATAAGATTGCATGTATTCTTATGTCACCACATGTTGATAGTGTTTTCAGGTCATATGTTATTTAAAGAGTACGGCAGGGGTAAAAAGGGCAATTCCCTTCTCGGTCGAAATCATTAATGTCGACCCGATCACATGGGTATTATAAAGCCAACAGGTAGAGACCGAACACATGATGATAGGTGACCGACCACTTTGGTTCGGATGACCGAGCATTATCAGATCGGTAGCAGCATTCTCAGCTCAAATGACCATCATGACCGACCTCATAAAGACCGAGTATATGGCGAGACATGCTCCAGAAGATAAGATACCATATTCTTACGGATAAAATGACAAGTTGTCCTATTTTCATGAGGTAAACTGATAAGTCAGTGTCCTAGTAGAATAAAGGAAGTGAAGACTAGGAATCCTTATGAGAAAAGGAAATTGTTTCAACTATGAAATTCTTGTAGGAGAAGGAATCTGATTTCTACACTATTATAAATAGAATGGTAGAGTGTGGCGTAAGAGTGATCATAATCAATATCAAGATCATTGCGATCAGACTTGTAAAACACAAGAGATATCAGAGAAGCATATTTCAATAATAAAAAGTATTATTCGGTTTGTGTCCGTGGACGTAGGTTGGATCTAGCCAGCCGAACCACGTTAAATCTCTTTGTCGGTTGGCGTATCTATCTGTCTTTTGCTAAGTTTGCTTTTGGCTCCCCCATAACCGAACAAATTCACTATTGAGGGAGGATTGTCTCGGGAGTAATATTCTCATATTGCCCTGAGACCAAAATCAGCCGTCAACAGTTGGCGCCGTCTGTGGGGAACTCAACAAAAAGCGGCTCGCGTAGTAAGACGATGGCAGAAGGTGGAAATCACCGGACGACAGGGAGTTCAACAGAAGAATGTGAAGCACAGTGGTTGAACTATGAAGTGTTGGTTTCTATTAAGGTCCCGGATCGATTATAAGCATGAAAAACATTGCGAATACATATCGACGAAGTTGCGGAATACTCACATCGATCGGTTGAGATGATTTGAAGCCGAATGGAGCCAAAAACGCTCACTGGTTTGGCGCCACTGCTGTACAGAATTTGCTCACTGTTTTGGGCAGTTTTGGATCCAAATTTGAAGCTCCAAACTTCGTCGAATGGATCCCGCCTCATGGGTGAACCTCCCTAACACCTTCGCAAGTCCCGTAAGTGTGCTAGCACTGAGTTTTTGCCACAAAAACTCACTCAATGCTCCCCTATTGCTCACGGCAGTGAGCAGAAATGGAAGAAGAAAGAGACAGCCCCTTGGGCGTGAGAAGGAGAGAAAATGGAGGAAATGTGTAATGGTTGACCTAGTAAATGAATTACCAAAATGCTTTATATATTTTTCCAAAAAAATAAGCATTTACCATTTTTTTTTATCAAATAAAATCAAATGGAAATGGCATCTCAACCACCAACACTATTCCACCAAACACATCAACTATTCATTTCACTTTATTAAAGTGACATGTCTTTCAATCAATCAATCACATCAATCAATCAATCACATCACGCAAAGTGACATTTGATTTGACGCTTGATGTGACGAATGATTTGACGCTTGATGTGACTTGCGTCGCCGCACTCGAATTCGAAATACGAATGCGCTCGCAATCACACTCGGGCTCAGTTTCGCTAATTCCAAATTAGCGAGTTTTCCGTTGCGTCGTAATTAAATGATTACGCATAGCGAATTCACTATTCACGTCGCTAACGAATTAATTCTAAATTAATTCGTTCGCCCGAATTAAAATCCAATTTTAATTCCGCGTCGAAATCCAATTTCGTTTATATATCGAATATATTAATTAACCGATTAATTCCAAATTAATCATTCTCTCTCTTAGACGATATTTATCCTAGATAAAATATCTCCATAATTAATCCTAGATTAATTTTCTCTCTCTTCTATATAATCCCAGATTATTAATGAGTGCGAGTTATGCGTCATCGGTGCATTATCGGGAAGCGACCCATGAGATCCCCGGATAATTCGGCAGTAAATACGGTCGTCGGAATATCCGAATCACGTACGTACCAAGTACTACGTTCTACCGATTTACGAGACAACATCGGCTTCTAGCAAAGCACGAAGTCTATCCAATTCTCCGGTCATATTCATCTAAGAATATTTAAGATCTATATCAGGCGTAGTATACCAAGTATCGTGTATATCGGCCCAGTATCGGATAGTCACGTGCTAGGGCTGGGGCTGGATAAGTGTCTGCCCCGTCCGAAGCACATATCGGATGTCTGGTAACTAGTCTCTATAATCGGATATACATGACCTTGTCATAATATCCCGATGGCCGGCCAGCACTTAGAGCACTAATACCGTATCCTGCGTGACATCATCTCCACTATGACTGGAGTGATACTTCCGTCTTGACATCACACCCAATACTCTACGATTCTCATATACCCAGCATTGGCGTACACAGAACCGGTTAGAGTCCTAGACGACCTCAACCAAAGTATATTGATTGTCGTAAGCATTAGCGGTGCAAGTCTCAGGTTAAGACCATACACACCTACCCTGATGTCGGACTCCCATAGACACATAGTCATAATACCAATGGGATTCCGATGGGTCTATCCAGAGCGAAGCTGTTTCCCGTACCATCGGTGAAACACAACCTCCTATCGCACTTGCATGAGTAACCAATACCCAAATATATGAGAACTATGCCGTTGTGCCCTCACAACGCGCACAAGTGCAATACTAGCCTATTCCGCATTATCGATGTCCAGTCTCGATAATACTCCGGCTAGAGATATTTAATGATTAATCCCTCGTGGACTGATACTGTCTCATATCATTCTCAATCCAGGAACTAATCATAGGGACCTCTCTTCATTTATATATCTAAGGTGATCTAATCACAAATGATGAGAGTGCAATTTCCTTGTCACATAGTTAATTTGTACAACAACACTATGATCTGTACAAATAGTGACGCTATGGGTCATATTATCCAACAATCTCCCACTTGGCACATAGCCATTCACTCAAGTGTCGAACACCCGAACTATGTACGGTTCGCTCAATTACTGAGAAAAGGTTTTCGTCAGCGGATTTGCATGATTATCGTCTGACGCGATTTATACGATCATCACATCGCCACGATGTATGATCCGAACGAATCAGATGATATAGAAGTATATCTGGATCGTCGATGAGACCTTTATTCTTTAGCCTTGTGCTGACGCCTAGCTCAGCTGCTAACAGAATATATCTAATCTAATTAGATTTATTTTCGATCCAAATGGCTTCTATTGCTGCCTCAGCTGCAGCAATAATCTGCATTTGTTGTTTATTCGGCAACAGTATCTTGCTCGGAAGATTTCCAGCTCACTGTCCCGTTATTCAAACTTTATAGTACCGCAATATTTAACTGTTTGGAAACTTGCGGTAGTGATCCCAGTCACTTCAAGTTCTCCTTCTCCATAGTTTAAGACAGCATCTTTAGTTCTCTAAGATACTAACAGATGTCCTTAACTTCAATCCAGTGACTATCACTTGGATTGACCCGATTGTGACTCCATATGCTCAAAGCGTATGAGACACCATATCAAGTACATTTTAAATGTACAATTTCTCAGAGAGTGTTAACAACTCCAAATCTATCCCAGTAGATCTTTATTCCTTAAATAAAGGTTTTACTCCCCAGAATTCTACGGAGAATTTCTATGAAAGCCAAGCTTTCACCAAATTGCTTTATGGGAATTTCATTATCAGTGCTCTCCCACTAACCTCCTTATATACACAAGAATTATTTCGTTTTGAGTCAAATCATAAACCATTATGATTATTTCAAAACGTCAGTTCCAAGAACCTTATGCTTGCTTCAATCCAAACATGGATCGAATAACCCGCAAACCTTGTTTGTCGGTTATACAAAATCGTCAGGATGTTGTAAGCATCCTCCAAAAGGTCCTTTTCAGGAAAGCGATTTTGATCATTAACTGACACATTTCATAAATGAAATATGCAGTATCTACAAGCATCTTCAAAATGGATTTACCATGGCAACAGGTAAAAGGTTGAACCGTAATCAACACAATGTTGATAACGATACATTTCCGTCAAAAGCCTAGCTTTGTACGTTGGTATGTTGCCATCCATGTATGTCTTCCTTGAAGACGTTTACTGTACCAATAGGCATAATGCCTTGCGGTACAACAACTAGTATCCAAACATAGTTGTTATACATGGAATCCATTTCGGACTCATGGCACTTTGCCATAATAGGGAGTCGATACCTTGTATCACTTCCTCGTACGTAGTCGGTTGATATACCTCCATAAGATTTACATCTTTAAGGGGTTACATCAGAAACCCATACCCCAGGTTGTTTCCTGATTCTCTCCTCTCGATCTACGCGGTTCTTGTGTATTCGAAGATTAATGGTACAGATTCATCATTGATGAACTGTTTGTGTTCCATTAAGGACTTCGTGCCTTGAACAGTATTACCCTGATTTTCATCGAGTTTTACTGTCCTCCCACTTACCACTGCATATCGGTATTCCTCTTAGGAAAACCGCATGGCGAGCAACAATCATATTGTTCTCTTGTGAGATATATAAGTACTATACTTATGGTTTTCCCTAGGATAACCTATATATGGCACTTATCCAATTTGGGTCCTTAGTTTGGTATCATCCAAACGTTATGCCCGGCATACCCAAATTATTAGGAATGAGAAACCTCTGTCTCTTTCCTGTTCATATCCTATATGATATGTCAAACAGATTTATATGGAACCTTATTCTAAATAAGCTTTGCACTGTTAATACATATCCGTTAAGGAAATGATCTAGCTCAGAGAGCGACGTGATAAACCTTATCATGTCCAACAAAATTCGGTTTTTGTTCGGACACACTGTCTAACTGACTGACGTCTCGGGAGGAGTCCTCATCTGAAAGAATACCATACTCTTTCATGTATGTTTGAAACTTACTGCTTAAGTATTTTCCATTACGGTCTTACCGTGACGGCATAATACTATAGTCGGTCTGTTTATGTACTTCGTGTCGAAACTCTAATAGTTTCCGATCTGTGTTCTTCAAAAAACACATACCATAACGTGATGCCACATCCGTTAAGGTCACGAAATATTCATGTTCATATCTAGCCTAGCTAGATATGGGCCCACTAACTTCACCATGAATAGGGCTAACAGATCGGTGGCACTTACACTATTACCAAGTAAACAGTGTTTTAGGTACTTTACCTAACAAACTAGATTCGTAGACTTTATTTGAATAGTCAAATCAGTCCTAGTACCCACTCTTCAAAAGTGCGGAAATACGAGTCTTGTTTAATTGTGTCCCAGACAACATTGCCACAAATAAGTCTCTATTGATCAAATCAATTGAGCTATTTATTTGTCATTTTATATGTTTTGAGATTTTAATTATATTCAAAAAATAAATTCTGTTATTCACATCTAATGTGTTTATCTCAGTATCATCTTTATATAATGAAACACTTAGTGTTCTAGAATATAAAGGTTTATCCACAATGGATTAAACACTGATATAGAGATAATGTCTCTAGTCAAACTAGTTACATTATAACAGTTTCTAATTTAAGTACACACCCGAAGGTAGTTCCTAAACTTAGGTATCTACGGTCGAAACAGCGACTTTCGTCCCGTTTCCGATTCGCAGAGCAATCTCAGCTCAGAAGTCAGTATCCTGCTCAAAGCAGATTCTGAACATCAATACATATATTTATGTACCACACTAAGTATTTAAAATCTAATTTCAATACTAGTAGTGAACATAACTTTGACAAACATTTTTAAAGTCAGAGCCTTGCCCTTTCTTTAATTCCTTCGTGTCTGCCATATCCAAATGGTAGTCACTTTGGGATATGTCAATTATCACTTCAATCTTTCAATTTCACACAAACTTTTGGCCAAGCCTTGGGTTTTAGAATATTGAAACGATGTGCACCTCGTGCTACATGCCCAATTGCAAACTTTGACTTTATCTCCTCTAGAATAGTCAATTAATTCTCCAAGAATTTATAATTGCAATTTTAATACTTCTTAATCTAAAATTAGATTTATGACAAGTATATTAAATTAAGCACTAAAGTCATCATCACATAAATCTTCCAAAGATTTTATGCTCTACTTATTTTGCTTAATTTTGGGCTTAAGGTATAATAAGTTATTTTATCAAATAAAATAACCTATTATTTATTCCCATTTGAAAATTAAATCATTTAAAATATTTTAATCCAAGATTATATTTTAAATATCCAACTTTTCAATTTTTCTTGATTACAATAGTCCAACTATTTAATCAACGATTAGTGGTACTATATATATTATAATGATTATAATAGTCCAACTATATAATCAAATATAATCCAAATTAATTAACCTCAATTATATTGATTACTATAATCCAATTATAAAATCAACTGTAAACTGAAATTAATTAATTCAAATATATTAATTATATAATCCAATTATATATAATCAACTATAATACAGTCCAACTGTATATAAAACAACAATAAATATTAGTCCAACTAATACTTTTAATATATTTGACGAGTGATATTTGTTTGAGCGCGTATGGCGAGTAATTGAACGAATATTGCAAATTCATTCTTGCCTCCCACTATTTTTCGTCGAGCCTCTAACCCTCTGTCGAGTACTCGGGAAATCGTGTTTCCTAGTGGGCTAGGATCCCGTTAATATCACACAATCTTGACTTTGGACAACAAATTGTATGATAATTACTAGGTAGATCTCTAAGATCAATTGGATCTCATCCAACTCCTAGATCCGTAGGTGGACATCCAAGTCCTAAACATATATCCTATATATGCCTATATATCCAATATATAGCCTAACCTTTTTCCTCTGAATCAACTAGGCCTTGGCTTTGGCACAACAAACCTGATGATCCCAGTCAAGCGCGGACCTTGACCATGGAAGCTTCGTAATCAATGTCGATGGACAAGAAGTGGTCTTGACTTTGGCCAACAAACCACACTTGGACAAGACACCAATATGGAACAAAGCCTCGTGATTCAAACACATCTTCGACGGACAAGGGCTTGACTTTGGCCAACAACCCATGCCAATCTAGGATCTTGAGCAAGAATCACTCAATGGAAGGAAAAGACGCATGATATTTGATGAGGGCTTTTCGCGTGCAAATTGGCTACCAATTTCATTATCTTTGTTAAGGTCTCATCATCATACACCCTTAAACATGCATTCTAAATACATAATAAAGCGAGTATGAAAATAAATAATAATGATATGCGGATGGATACTTAACACATTGATCCTAGATCAAATCTCTCCCTTTCTCACTCAAGCTAGCACTTGTATTACTTCTACCCGTACACTACACTTCTAAAGAAACCTCATTTACATTGAGGGGAATAGGTGAGAAGAGAATACAAAGAGAATAAAGGTGATAAGGCTGGACATGCAGGTCCAATTTAATAAATCGAATTTATTACAACAATTTCCAAATTGCCCCACCCGACTAATATCCATCCGATATACCTTATTCATTCATCACAACCATGTATTCACACATAAGCATGCTATCAATCAATCTAATCAATTATTAATCTGATAATTATGTGATCATCCAATGTTCAAACAACGATTTGATTTTGCTCGAGTCAAACTCGTTTTTGGCGAATAAGTACTCAAAGTACGAATTCTTGAATTAAATTAAACTACATCATTAAATCCAATTTAACATGTATTTAATACTAATTCATATTCAATTCCAATTGAATATTACACTTTATTTAATAAACCTTTACGACTTAAATTCCAATTTAATCGCGTCGGGACTCAAGCCCGATTAACGTCCAACGTCAATTCAATTCAAGTCTAATGGGCTTTAATTAATTTTTTTAAGGCGTGGGCTTCGGCAACCAAAGCCCAATCAATGAGTAACCCCATAAGCCCAGAAATCAATTTAGGCCCATTAGGCCCAATTAAACTTTAAAGGTTTATCTAGTTGCATTTGGGCTTTATGTAGTGGTTTTGGGCCCAATTGGATCCAATTCATTTGGCCTAAACCCAACTTGATAAAATCAAGCCCAATAAGCCCAATTACAACATTAGAAGCCCAAATCCAATTTAAGGCCTAAATAACTAAATTACATGAATCCAATTCCGCAATTTAATTACCTAAAGTGCATTACAAATGTTAATCACCCAAATCAATATTTCCAAAACATGAAATTAGTCCAATTAATCATGTTCATTATCATTATTACATGTCCAACACATAAATGAAAAAATCAAACCCATTACATGCTTTAAAGCTCTCGGCCAAAGGAGGGATTTTATGTCCGATTCGGTTTCAATCCAATCGAACCCACAATCGACATTAATCACCATCCAATTTGATTTCATACACATCCAATGTCACAAAATCAAAATTACCAAGACTTTATTAAGGCATAATCATTCGGCCAAGGGGAAAAATCAGGGATTTTGTTCAATTCAAAATTCAATCCAATTGACCTTAAATTAACATCATCCTTAATGATTCTAATTCATCTAATGAATCAAAATCAAAAAATTCCAAAGAATTGAAATTTTAATCCTCATATTCGGCCAACATCAATATTTTTGGGAAAATTATTCCAAATCAATTTTCAACAAATTGGTCCAACCAAAATGCAATCAACATGTTATAAGCATACTTAAACAATTAATTCATTCAAATCATGCCCACACACATTTACCCAATTTTAAGCCCTAAAATTTTCATGCTCAAACCTAGGCTCTTGATGCCATTGTTGGTTTCTATTAAGGTCCCGGATCGATTATAAGCATGAAAACATTGCGAATACATATCGACGAAGTTGCGGAATACTCACATCGATCGGTTGAGACGATTTGAAGCCGAATGGAGCCAAAAACGCTCACTGGTTTGGCGCCACTGCTGTACAGAATTTGCTCACTATTTTGGACAGTTTTGGATCCAAATTTGAAGCTCCAAACTTCGTCGAATGGATCCCGCCTCATGGGTGAACCTCCCTAACACCTTCGCAAGTCCCGTAAGTGTGCTAGCACTTGAGTTTTTGCCACAAAAACTCACTCAATGCTCCCCTATTGCTCACGGCAGTGAGCAGAAATGGAAGAAGAAAGAGACAGCCCCTTGGGCGTGAGAAAGAGAGAAAATGGAGGAAATGTGTAATGGTTGACCTAGTAAATGAATTACCAAAATGCTTTATATTTTTTTCCAAAAATAATGCATTTACCATTTTTATTTATCAAATAAAATCAAATGGAAATGGCATCTCAACCACCAACCTATTCCACCAAAACACATCAACTATTCATTTCACTTTATTAAAGTGACATGTCTTTCAATCAATCAATCACATCATCAATCAATCACATCACTCAAAGTGACATTTGATTTGACGCTTGATGTGACGAATGATTTGACGCTTGATGTGACTTGCGTCGCCGCACTCGAATTCGAAATACGAATGCGATCGCAATCAACCTCGGGCTCGGTTTCGCTAATTCCAAATTAGCGAGTTTTCCGTTGCGTCGTAATTAAATGATTACGCCTAGCGAATTCACTATTCACGTCGCTAACGAATTAATTCTAAATTAATTCGTTCGCCCGAATTAAAATCCAATTTTAATTCTGCGTTGAAATCCAATTTCGTTTAATATATCGAATATATTAATTAACCGATTAATTCCAAATTAATCATTCTCTCTCTTAAGACGATATTTTATCCCAGATAAAATATCTCCATAATTAATCCTAGATTTAATTTTCTCTCTCTTCTATATAATCCCAGATTATAATGAGTGCGAGTTATGCGTCATCGGTGCATTATCGGGAAGCAACCCATGAGATCCCCGGATAATTCGGCAGTAAATACGGTCGTCGGAATATCCGAATCATGTACGTACCAAGTACTACGTTCTACCGATTTACGAGACAACATCGGCTTCTAGCAAAGCACGAAGTCTATCCAATTCTCCGTCATATTCATCTAAGAATATTTAAGATCTATATCAGGCGTAGTATACCAAGTATCGTGTATATCGGCCCAGTATCGGATAGTCACGTGCTAGGGCTGGGGCTGGATAAGTGTCTGCCCCGTCCGAAGCACATATCGGATGTCTGGTAACTAGTCTCTATAATCGGATATACATGACCTTGTCATAATATCCCGATGGCCGGCCAGCACTTAAGAGCACTAATACCGTATCCTGCGTGACATCATCTCCACTATGACTGGAGTGATACTTCCGTCTTGACATCACACCAATACTCTACGATTCTCAATATACCCAGCATTGGCGTACACAGAACCGGTTAGAGTCCTAGACGACCTCAACCAAAGTATATTGATTGTCGTAAGCATTAGCGGTGCAAGTCTCAGGTTAAGGACCATACACACTACCCTGATGTCGGACTCCCATAGACACATAGTCATAATACCAATGGGATTCCGAGGGGTCTATCCAGAGCGAAGCTGTTTCCCATACCATCGGTGAAACACAACCTCCTATCGCACTTGCATGAGTATCCATACCCAAATATATGAGAACTATGCCGTTGTGCCCTCACAACGCGCACAAGTGCAATACAGCCTATTCCACATTATCGATGTCCAGTCTCGATAATACTCCGGCTAGGGATATTTAATGATTAATCCCTCGTGGACTGATACTGTCTCATATCATTCTCAATCCAGGAACTAATCATAGGGACCTCTCTTCATTTATATATCTAAGGTGATCTAATCACAAATGATGAGAGTGCAATTTCCTTGTCACATAGTTAATTTGTACAACAACACTATGATCTGTACAAATAGTGACGCTATGGGTCATATTATCCAACATGAAGATCCCCTAATTAATCACAATCCTTGGACTGCCGAAGAGGATAAATCTCTCTTGCTGATCATTCAAGAAAAGGGGATTACCGACTGGTTTGATATTGCATTTTCACTGGGGACTAGCAGGACCCCATTTCAATGTTTGGCACGTTATCAACTGAGTTTGAATGCTTGCATAATGAGAAGGGAATGGACTGAGGAGGAGGATGAACAACTCTGGATTGCTGTAGAAGCTTTTGGTGAGAGTAACTGGCAGTCCGTAGCCGCTACTTTTAAAGGGCGGACTGGTACTCAATGCTCTAATAGATGGAAGAAAACACTTCACCCATCGAGGGAACGACATGGGAGGTGGAATGCTGATGAAGACAAATTTCTTACAGTAGCTATGTTGCTTTTTGGGCCTAGGGACTGGAAGAAAATAGCTCAATTTGTGCCAGGTCGAACTCAAGTGCAATGCAGAGAAAGATGGGTCAACTCCTTGGATCCTTATCTCAAACGGAGTGAATGGACTGAACAAGAGGATTTGAAGTTAGAGGAAGCAATTAAAGAGCATGGATATAGCTGGTCCAAGGTCGTTTCTGCTTTGCCTTCACGTACTGATAATTAGTGCTGGAGGAGATGGGAGGCATTGCATCCAGAAGAAATTGCCTTCATTTCCAGAAGCAAAAAAGATACAAAAAGCTGCTCTTATATCCAACTTTGTAGATCGGGAACAGGAGCGCCCTGTCCTCGGTCATTCAGATTTTCTTCCAATAGCAATGCTAGAACCAGCATCTCAACCTGAAGTCATAAATTCATCTAAGAAACGTAAAAGAAAATCAAGAAGGAAACCAGAATCTGGGAAGGAAAATGATGATTGCAATGCTCAAAAAATGGTTTAAATCACTTGGTGATAGGAGAGAAGCTCAAGTTTGCTCTGAGGAAGTTTTGGGGATGACCAACGCTGATGTGACTGAAACCTTTGATCATCGTGATCCTATTCAAAAGAAGAAAACGGTAAAGCCACATTCAGGAAAGAAAAAGGCTTCTAGTGGACCTGATGCCACAAAGAAGTCTTCAAAAAAAGGTTCAAAGAGGCGATTTAGTGCAGAACTGGATGAAACCAGGCAGAGTATTCTTCTGCAAAACCAGTGCCACGGTAGGGAAATATGTAATGAACAATCCGGTGAATGCCAGGGTGTTGCACATTCTTCTTATCACCAGTATGCAAGCAGAAGCAAACGTCATTGTAAGATCATTTCTGAAGCATCAGAAGGAGACGACATAACACTTGCTCGCTTTCTTCGTAAGAAGTCAAAGAAGAGGGCTTGAAGTTCCTATATTTGCTGATCAGGCTTGCTCTTCTTCTTCTCACGTGTGCTGCAATAGTGGAACTTATGAAGATCTATCATCTCTCAACATGCAGTCAAGTCATTTGAAGCATATGCAAAAGGATTTAGCTAGTGACAATGAGCTTGGAAGAGAAGACTTGGTCAAATGTGCGGCCATTAGTCCCAATGAACCACCTATGAGGGAACCGGTGAGCAATAATGTCGAAGATGAGCTTGATGATTCTGACATTACTCTGACTAGCTTGCGTAATAAATTAAAGAAGAAATAGAAGTATTTTGCTGAACATAAAGGTGGTCCCTTGTCTTTCTAAAGGACTTAGATCAGCTAGAAGACTACAAGAAGCGGTGAAATCTTTGCATCACGATTAACCTAGCTGGTGATGGCGTGGATATGTCAGCAGAAATTTGTTTCCCTCAGCAGTCATGAGGATTGTTATGGTAAATATTTTAGGTTTGTATGTATAGGTAGGTAAAGAATAGTGTGATTATAGAGAGTGAAATCTGATTCGGCATGAGTGGGGATTACTTCAAAGGGTGAAGTGTATGAGGGAGCGCGTGAACCCTTCGTGGTAGGATCAAACTCCCAAAGCTGGAGCGTAACTACCCTATAAGAGATATCTCGGATGATAATCGCGGGGAGGGAGTGCCCCCGTGAGGTGGCCGGCCTGGCCGGTTTGGAAAATGCGACTACGGGGAATGTGTCCCTGTATGTCTTGTCTGACCAAATGATCCGTGAGAAGCATAGCACGGGGAGAGATGATACCCCCGTAGCGTTACCGAACATAAGTAGGAACATACTCTTGATGTGTCAGACACTATTTGATCCTTACCTGTTTGACCAATGGATCTGTGAGAAGTATAGCACGGGGAAGGATTGTGCCCTCGTAGTGTTTGCTTGCTCCAGTGTTACCGAACATAAGGAGGAACGTACCCTTGATGTTTCGGACACTCTTTGATCCTTACCTGTTTGACAAATGGATCTGTGAGAAGTATAGCACGGGGAAGGATTGTGCCCTCGTAGCGTTGTTTGCTCCAGTGTTACCGAACATAAGGAGGAACGTACCCTTGATGTGTCAGACACTCTTTGATCCTTACCTGTTTGACCAATGGATCTGTGAGAAGTATAGCACGGGGAAGGATTGTGCCCTCGTAGCGTTTGCTTGCTCCAGTGTTACCGAACATAAGGAGGAACGTACCCTTGATGTTTCGGATACTCTTTGATCCTTACCTATTTGATCATTTGGATCCGTGAGAATCATAGCATGGGGAGGGATGATACCCCCGTAGCGTTTGCTTGCTCCAGTGTTACCAAACATAAGGAGGAGCATGCCCTTAATGTTTCGGACACTCTTTGATCCCTATTTTTTTGATCATTCGGATCCAAGACAGGTATAGCACAGGGAGGGATTTCACCCTCGTAGCGTATGCTTGCTCCAGCGTTGTAAGGAGGAGCCCTCAAGCAGTACACAGGCTCCATGGAAACCTGAAGTATAGATGATGTGCCCTTACCATTCTAAACGCACTTTGATCCAAATCCTGGTTCGTCGGGACTCTGACTGAAAGATTCAGAATTGTGTTTTGGAGGCCTCGGACAGGACGCTGTTTTGAGGCATATGTGCTGTTGTTTTGGGATAAGTGTTAAGTCACCCCCGTTTTTTTTTTCCAAAGTTTTGTTTTGCTTTCATTAGGTTTGGCAAGGGGACGCCCATGCCAAATCTAATAGGGCTTCAAAGGTTGATTCACTTCCATTCTGAATAATTCCCAAGGATTAATCGGCTCCGGGCTGGACTCATTCAGCCGAGGCCTCTTAATTAATCGGCTCGGGGCTGGACTCGTTCCACCGAGGCCTCTTGGTTAATCGGCTCGGGGCCGGATTCGTTTCGCCGAGGCCACATGGTTAATCGGCTCGGGACTGGATTCGTTCCGCCGAGGCCATCTGGTTAATCGGCTCGGGGCTGGATTAGTTCCACTGAGGCCGCTCTATTAATCAGCTCGGGGTCGGGTTACGTCCCACCGAGTCTATCTGCTTGGGCTGGGGACGTAACATTCCCTCAAGGCCAAGTATTTCTCTCAACTCGGGGTCGGGTTACGTCCCACCGAGTCTGTCTATTCGGACTGGGGACGTAACATTCCCCCAGGTCCAAGTACCTCTCTTCGCTCGGGGTCGGGTTGCATCCCACCGAGTCAGCCCTTCGGACTAGGGACGTAACATTCCCCCAGGTTCAGGTGCCTTTTCTCTCTCAATGTCAGGTTGGGTCCCACCAAGTCAGCCCTGCGGACTGGGGACGTAACATCCTTTTAGGTCCAAGCGTCTCTCACAACTCAAGACAGGATCACCTGCCACCGAGCACATCATCGTTGGCTCAGAGGCAAGATTTTCTCCTTACAATCGAGATTGGATCAGTCAGGGGTTAGGACCTCCAAATCTCTGGTACATATATTATAAAGGATGAGTCATTTTTAGTTTGGACGACAAGAGGAACTTCATCTCCTAATAGGACGACCCAAGTGAGAATTTTCTTTAAGGTGGCAGGAAGGACCAGATTTGTAGCTAAGGCGTTTTTCTCTGCGGTTCCTAGAGTGACCACCGACGGATTCACCGGCACACCAGCTTTTTTTATAGTTCCCGACATCAACTTGAAAATTCGTTGTTACCGAGAACTAGGGGACAGATGTTGATGGTGTTTTCAGGTCATATGTTATTTAAGGAGTACGGCAGGGGTAAAAAGGGTAATTCCCTTCTCGGTCAAAATCATTAATGCCGACTCGACCATATGGGTGTTATAAAGCCAACAGATAGAGACCGAACACATGATGATAGGTGACCGACCGCTTTGGTTTGGATGACCGAGCATTATCAGATCGGTAGCAGCATTCTTAGCTCAAATGACCATCATGACCGACCTCATAAAGACCGAGCATATGGCGAGACATGCTTCAGAAGATAAGATACCCTATTTTTACGGATAAAATGACAAGTTGTCCTATTTTCATGGGGTAAACTGATAAGTCAGTGTCCTAGTAGAATAAAGGAAGTGAAGACTAGGAATCCTTATGGGAAAAGGAAATTGTTTCAACTAGGAAATTCTTGTAGGAGAAGGAATCTGATTTCTACACTATTATAAATAGAAGGGTAGAGTGTGCGTAAGAGGGATCAGAATCAATATCAATATCATTACCATCAGACTTGTAAAACACAAGAAAAGCAGAGCAAGCATATTTCAGTAATAAAAGTATCACCCATTATGTGCATGTGGACGTAGATTGGATCTGATCTGTCGAACCACGTTAAATCTCTTTATCGATTGGCGTATTTATCTGTCTTTTGCTAAATTTGCTTTTGGTTCCCCCATAACCGAACACATTCACTATTGAGGGAGGATTGTCTCGGGAGTAATATTCTCATATTGCCCTGAGACCAAAATCTGCCGTCAACACCACATAAATGATTAATGATCAAGGTCGTCATATATTTATAAAATGGACCGTAGCTGTAGTCGTACCATAAATAAAGTATCTATCTTTGTTTGCTATCTACAAACTATTTTATATTACTAATCTCATACTTAAATCCTCTTGTATATGTGATAAGCAGTTAATATAACATATTAGCCTCCCCTAAATCTTAAATTTTGTGAGTTAATTTGAGCTTCTTGAGTGTTTATATGTTCTTTGTGTTTTTATAGGATGTGATACATATGGAAAGACATGAATTTGAAACTTCAACAAATTAAGGTGATTTGCACCAATGACTTCCTAATTTGCGCAACCTTTATTTTTTTGCCATAAATTTTCATACGATATCCAAATGAGGTGATTTAAGTTGTATTGGAAAGAAGACTCAAAGAGATCGTGTACATGTAGAGAACGCATGATTTGGCCAATGGACGAAAAAATTGCAAGTGTTTTAAATTGCACATCATAACCAGTTCATGTAAATTGTTTGGGCATGCGAGTGTTGCCTCTTGCCTTCCATGGGCGTGCCAATGGGAGCTCATTGATGCGCCAATATGCCTAGAATCCTTATTTTAATGAATTCTTAAGAAGGTTAGCTTCCAACAACTCCTATATAAGCATACGTCTATCACAAACTCTAAATATCATACAAGAGAAGCCTAATAACATATTTGGAGCATCCAGATCATAGAAGAACGCCTAGAGCAAGACAAGAACGAGTGCTTCAACTGGTGTTGGAAATTGAAGTTGAAGATGCAAACGAGAGTTCTTTAATCCATTTTCTCTCTAGCTTTATCTTTTATGGTAAGAAAGTCATTATCCACTCAAACAATCAATCTATTAGATACTCGTAAAAATTTGACTTCATAAATTAATAGCTTAGGTATTAAGTCCTCGTGGGATCGATACTTTTTATACTACTTGAACGATACGTACGCTTGCGTTATACGCATGTGATTACGCACCGGTCAAGTTTTTGGCGCCGTTGCTGGAGACTTATTTATCTTTCACTATTAATTTTGAGGTTAGATACCTTTATCTCTGTCTAATTTCTTTTTACTTATTATTTCTGTTTTCTTTTGTTTCAGGTTCTCAGACACTACATGAGACGAACCAGAAGCTTTGAAATCCGACCGCTTGACCCAGAGATTGAAATAACCATCAGAAAATTGAGAATGGAAAGGCGAGAAGGCCAAGAAGAATTAATCAACAGGAACCTGAACCTTTGGAGTTGCACCACCAAATTCCATTCGAGACCGAATATTCCAGTGGTTGACGGCTCATTCCTGTTTTGTACTTCCTCTCTTACAGCAATGCGTGTGACATCAAAACATGCATTTAGATGATACAACAGTCAGTTCCGTTTGGGAGGAATGCAACTAAAGATCCTAAATGCCCACATCAGCAACTTCCTGGAAGTTTGCGTGTTGGATAATATGACCCATAGCGTCACTATTTGTACAGATCATAGTGTTGTTGTACAAATTAACTATTTGACAAGGAAATTGCACTCTCATCATTTGTGATTAGATCACCTTAGATATATAAATGAAGAGAGGTCCCTATGATTAGTTCCTGGATTGAGATGATATGAGACAGTATCAGTCCACGAAGGATTAATCATTAAATATCCCTAGCCGGAGTATTATCGAGACTGGACATCGATAATGCGGAATAGGCTAGTATTGCACTTGTGCGCGTTGTGAGGGCACAACGGCATAGTTCTCATATATTTGGGTATTGGATACTCATGCAAGTGCGATAGGAGGTTGTGTTTCACCGATGGTACGGGAAACAGCTTCGCTCTGGATAGACCCCTCGGAATCCCATTGGTATTATGACTATGTGTCTATGGGAGTCCGACATCAGGGTAGGTGTGTATGGTCTTAACCTGAGACTTGCACCGCTAATGCTTACGACAATCAATATACTTTGGTTGAGGTCGTCTAGGACTCTAACCGGTTCTGTGTACGCCAATGCTGGGTATATTGAGAATCGTAGAGTATTGGGTGTGATGTCAAGACGGAAGTATCACTCCAGTCATAGTGGAGATGATGTCACGCAGGATACGGTATTAGTGCTCTTAAGTGCTGGCCAGCCATCGGGATATTATGACAAGGTCATGTATATCCGATTATAGAGACTAGTTACCAGACATCCGATATGTGCTTCGGACGGGGCAGACACTTATCCAGCCCCAGCCCTAGCACGTGACTATCCGATACTGGGCCGATATACACGATACTTGGTATACTACGCTTGATATAGATCTTAATATCTTAGATGAATATGACCGGAGAATTGGATAGACTTCGTGCTTTGCTAGAAGCCGATCTTGTCTCGTAAATCGGTGTAGAACGTAGTACTTGGTACGTACGTGATTCGGATACTCCGACGACCGTATTTACTGCCGAATTATCCGGGGATCTCATGGGTCGCTTCCCGATAATCCACCGATGACGCATAACTCGCACTCTTAATAATCTGGGATTATATAGAAGAGAGAGAAAATTAATCTAGGATTAATTACGGAGATATTTTATCTAGGATAAAATATCGTCTAGAGAGAGATAACGATTAATTTGGAATTAATCGATAAATTAATATATTCGATATATTAAACGAAATTGGATTTCGACGCGGAATTGAAATTGGATTTTAATTCGGGCGAACGAATTAATTTAGAATTAATTCGTTAGTGACGACGTGAATAGTGAATTCGCTAGGCGTAATCATTTAATTACGACGCAACGGAAAATTCGCTAATTAGGAATTAGCGAACCCGAGCCCGAGTGTGATTGCGAGCGCATTCGTATTTCGAATTCGAGTGCGGCAACGCAAGTCACATCAAGCGTCAAATCATTCGTCACATCAAGCGTCAAATCAAATGTCACTTTGAGTGATGTGATTGATTGATGTGATTGATTGATTGAAAGATGTGACTAGATGTGAGTTAGTGGAAGTGGTTGGAAGTTGGTAAATGAATATATTTAGAAATCAATAAATGATTTTACCATTTGACTTTTGGAAAATTAATGGTAAATCATTAATATATTTTGGAAAATATATAACCAAACATTTACACTTTTCTATCTAACTATCACATTTCTTCTCTCTCATTTTCTCTCTCTTCTCTCACGCCCAAACTGCAAGTTGGACTGTTTTGAAACCATTTTGGCGTGAGTATTAGGGAAGCAAGAGTGGATTTTCATGGTTGAAAATTCAAGTGCTAGCACACTTACGAGTCTTGCGAAGGTGGTAGGGAGGTTCACCCATGAGCCGGGATCCGTTCGACGAGCTTGGAGCTCCGTTCGCAGCTCAAATTTCTGTTTTGCATGGCAGTGGACTGCTACCAGTGGCGCCCAAAACAGTGGGCATTTTGGGTGATTCGTCTTCAAATCGTCTCAACCGATCGATGTGAGTATTCCGCAACTTCGTCGATATGTATTCGCAATGTTTTTCATGCTTATAATCGATCCGGGACCATAATAGAAACCAACAATGGCATCAAGAGCCTAGGTTTGAGCATGAAATTTTAGGGCTTAAAATTGGGCAAATTGAATTTGAGCATGATTTGTGAAATGGATTGATGAATATGCTTAAATGTGTTTGTATTGAAAGTTGATTGGATCAATTTCATGAAAATTGATTTGGAATAATTTTCCCCAAAATATATGTGTTGGCCGAATGTATAGGGTTATTTGGAAATTTGAATTTTTGATTTTGATTCATTGGATGAATTGGAATCATATAGGATGATGTTAATTTAAGATTAATTGGATTGAATTTTGAATTGAACAAAAATCCCCAATTTCCTTAAGGTGGCCGAATGCATTATGCCCTATAATGTCTTGGATTTTTTGATTTTGTGACATTGGATGTGTATGAAATCAAATTGGATGGTGATTTAATGTCGATTGTGGGTTCGATTGGATTGAAACCAAATCGGACACAAAATCCCTCCTTGGCCGAGACTTAAAAGCATGTAATGGGTTTGATTTTTTCATTTATGTGTTGGACATGTGATGATGATAATGAGCATGATTAATTGGACTAATTTCATGTTTTGGAAATATTGATTTGGGTGATTAATCATGTAATGCACTTTAGGTAATTAAATTGCGGAATTGGATTCATGTAATTTAGTTATTTAGGCCTTAAATTGGATTTGGGCTTATTATGTTGTAAATGGGCTTATTGGGCTTTGTTGTACAAAGTTGGATTTAGGCCAAATGGATTGGATCCAATTGGGCCCAAACCACTTCCGTTAAGCCCAAATGCGACTTATAAACCTTTAAAGTTTAATTGGGCCTAATGGGCCTAAATTGATTTCTAGGCTTATGGGGTTACTCCTTGATTGGGCTTTGGTTGCCGAAGCCCACGCCTTAAAGAAATTAATTAAAGCCCATTAGACTTGAATTGAATTGACGTTGGACGTTAATCGGGCTTTGAGTCCCGACGCGATTAAATTTGGAATTTAAGTCGTTAAAGGTTTATTAAATAAAGTGTAATATTTAATTTGGAATTGAATAGTGAATTAGTATTAAATACATGTTAAATTGGATTTAATGATGTAGTTTAATTTAATTCAAGAATTCGTACTTTGAGTACTTATTCGCAAAAACGAGTTTGACTCGAGCAAAATCAAATCGTTGTTTGAACATTGGATGATCACATAATTATCAGATTAATTAATTTGATTAGATTGATTGATAGCATGCTTATGTGTGAATACGTGGTTGTGATGAATGAATAATGTATATCGGATGGATATTAGTCGGGTGGGGCAATTTTGGAAATTGTTGTAATAAATTCGATTTATTAAATTGGACCTGCGTGTCCAGCCTTATCACCTTTATTCTCTTTGTATTCTCTTCTCACCTATTCCCCTCAATGTAAATGAGGTTTCTTTAGAAGTGTAGTGTAACGGGTAGAAGTAATACAAGTGCTAGCTTGAGTGAGAAAGGGAGAGATTTGATCTAGGATCAATGTGTTAAGTATCCATCCGCATATCATTATTATTTATTTTCATACTCGCTTTATTATGTATTTAGAATGCATGTTTAAGGGTGTATGATGATGAGACCTTAACAAAGATAATGAAATTGGTAGCCAATTTGCACGCGAAAAGCCCTCATCAAATATCATGCGTCTTTTCCTTCCATTGAGTGATTCTTACTCAAGATCCTAGATTGGCATGGGTTGTTGGCCAAAGTCAAGCCCTTGTCCGTCGAAGATATGTTTGAATCACGAAGCTTTGTTCCATATTGGTGTCTTGTCCAAGTTGTGGTTTGTTGGCCAAAGTCAAGACCACTTCTTGTCCATCGACATTGATTACGAAGCTTCCATGGTCAATGGGTCTGCGCTTGACTGGGATCATCAGGTTTGTTGTGCCAAAGCCAAGGCCTAGTTGATTCAGAGGAAAAAGGTTAGGCTATATATTGGATATATAGGCATATATAAGATATATGTTTCGGACTTGGATGTCCACCTACCGGATCTAGGAGTTGGATGAGATCCAATTGATCTTAGAGATCTACCTAGTTAATTATCATACAATTTGTTGGCCAAAGTCAAGATTGTGTGATATTTAACGGGATCCTAGCCCACTAGGAAACACGGTTTCCCGAGTACTCGACAGAGGGTTAGAGGCTCGACGAAAAATAGTGGGAGGCAAGAATTGAATTTGCAATATTCGTTCAATTACTCGCCATACGCGCTCAACAAATATCACTCGTCATATATTAAAAGTATTAGTTGGACTAATATTTATTGTTGTTTTAATAAACAGTTGGACTGTATTATAGTTGATTATATATAATTGGATTATATTAATCAATATATTTGAATTAATTAATTTCAGCTTACAGTTGATTTTATAATTGGATTATAGTAATCAATGTAATTGAGGTTAATTAATTTGGATTATATTTGATTATATAGTTGGACTATTATAATCATTATAATATATATAGTACCACTAATCGTTGATTAAATAGTTGGACTATTGTAATCAAGATAAAATTGAAAAGTTGGATATTTAAAATATAATCTGGGATTAAAATATTTTAAATGATTTAATTTTCATTGGGAATTCATAATAGGTTACTTTATTTGATAAAATAACTTATTATACCTTAAGCCCAAAATTAAGCAAAATAAGTAGAGCATAAAATCTTTGGAAGATTTATGTGATGATGACTTTAATGCTTAATTTAATATACTTGTCATAAATCTAATTTTAGATTTAAGAAGTATTAAAATTGCAATTTATAATTCTTGGAGAATTAATTGACTATTCTAGAGGTGAAAAGTCAAAGTTTGCAATTGGGCATGTAGCACGAGGTGCACATCGTTTCGATATTCTAAAAACCCAAGGCTTGGCCTAAGGTTCCTGAAATATTGAAAAGGATAATTGACATATCCCAAAGTGACTACCATTTGGATATGGCAGACACAAGGAATTAAAGAAAGGGCAAGGCTCTTACTTTAAAAATGTTTGTCAAAGTTATGTTCACTACTAGTATTGAAATTAGATTTTAAATACTTAGTGTGGTACATAAAATATATGTATTGATGTTCAGAATCTGCTTTGAGCAGGATACTGACTTCAAGCTGAGATTGCTCTGCGAATCGGAAACGGGACGAAAGTCGCTGTTTCGACCGTAGATACCTAAGTTTAGGAACTACCCTTCGGGTGTGTACTTAAATTAGGAACTGTTATAATGTACTAGTTTGACTAGAGACATTATCTCTATATCAGTGTTTAATCCATTGTGGATAAACCTTTATATTCTAGAACACTAAGTGTTTCATTATATAAAGATGATACTGAGATAAACACATTAGATGTGAATAACAGAATTTATATTTTGAATATAATTAAAATCTCAAAACATATAAAATGACAAATAAATAGCTCAAATTGATTTGATCAATAGAGACTTATTTGTGGCATTGTTGTCTAGGACACAATTAAACAAGACTCGTATATCCGCACTTTTGAAGAGTGGGTACTAGGACTGATTTGACTATTCAAATAAAGTCTACGAATCTAGTTTGTTAGGTAAAGTACCTAAAACACTTTTACTTGGTAATAGTGTGAAAATGCCACCGATCTGTTAGCCCTATTCATGGTGAAGTTAGTGGGCCCATATCTAGCTAGGCTAGATGTGAACATGAATATTTCGTGACCTTAACGGATGTGGCATCACGTTATGGTTATGTGTTTCTTTTGAAGAACACAGATCGGAAACTTAGAGTTTCGACACGAAGTAGATAAACAGATCGGCTATAGTATTATACCGTCACGGTAAGACCGTAATGGAAAATACTTAAGCAGTAAGTTTCAAACATACATGAAAGAGTATAGTATTCTTTCAGATGAGGACTCCTCCCGAGACACGTCAGTTAGACGGTGTGTCCGAACGAAAACCGAATTTTGTTGGACATGATAAGGTTTATCACGAGTCGCTCTGAGCTATCATTTCCTTCAACGGATATGTATTAACAGTGCAAAACTTATTTAGAATAAGGTTCCATATAAATCTGTTTGACAGATATCATATAGGATATGAACAGGAAAGAAACAGGGTTTCTCATTCCTAATAATTTGGGTATGCCGGGCATAACGTTTGGATGATACCAAACTAGAACCCAAATTGGATAAGTGCCAATTATAGGTTATCCTAGGGAAACCATAAGTATAGTACTTATAAATCTCACATGAGAACAATATGATTGTTGCTCACCATGCGGTTTTCCTAAGAGGAACACCGATATGCAGTGGTCAGTGGGAGGATAGTGATACTCGATGAAAATCGGAGTAATACTATTCAAGGCACGAAGTCCTTAATGGAACACAAACAGTTCATCAATGATGAATCTGTACCATTAATCTTCGAATACACAAGAACCGCGTAGATCGGAGAGAATCAGGAAACAACCTGGGGTATGGGTTTCTGATGTAACCCCTTAAAGATGTAAATCTTATGGAGGTATACCAACCGACTACGTACGAGGAAGTGATACAAGGTATCGACTCCCTATTATGGCAAAGTGCCATGAGTCCGAAATGGATTCCATGTATAACAACTATGTTTGGATACTAGTTGTTGTACCGCAAGGCATTGTGCCTATTGGTACTATAAACGTCTTCAAGGAAGACATACATGGATGGCAACATACCAACGTACAAAGCTAGGCTTTTGACGGAAAGGTATCGTTATCAACATTGTGTTGATTACGGTTCAACCTTTTACCTGTTGCCATGGTAAATCCATTTTGAAGATGCTTGTTGATACTGCATATTTCATTTATGAAATGTGTAAGTTAATGATCAAAATCGCTTTCCTGAAAAGGAAACCTTTTGGAGGATGCTTACAACATCCTGACGATTTTGTATAACCGACAACAAGGTTTGCGGGTTATTCGATCCATGTTTGGATTGAAGCAAGCATAAGGTTCTTGGAACTGTCGTTTTGAAATAATCATAATGGTTAATGATTTGATTCAAAACGAAATGATTCTTGTGTATATAAGGAGGTTAGTGGGAGCGCACTGACAAGGAAATTCCCATAAAGCAATTGGTGAAAGCTTGGCTTTCATAGAAATTCTCCGTAGAATTCTGGAGAGTAACAACCTTTATTCAAGGAATAAAGATCTACTGGGATAGATTTGGAGTTGTTAACACTCTCTGGGAAATTGTACATTTAAAATGTACTTGATATGGTGTCTCATACGCTTTGAGCATATGGAGTCACAATCAGGTCAATCCAAGTGATAGTCACTGGATTGAAGTTAAGGACATCTGTTAGTATCTTAGAGAACTAAAGATGCTGTCTTAAACTATGGAGAAGGAGAACTTGAAGTGACTGGGATCACTACCGCAAGTTTCCAAACAGTTAAATACTGCGGTACTATAAAGTTTGAATAACGGGACAGTGAGCTGGAAATCTTCCGAGCAAGATACTGTTGCCGAATAAACAACAAATGCGGATTATGCTATTAGCTGAGGCAGCAGCAATAGAAGCCATTTGGGTCGATAATAAATCTAATTAGATTAGATATAGTTCTGTTAGCAGCTGAGCTAGGCGTCAGCACAAGGCTAAAGAATTAAAGGTCTCATCGACGATCCAGATATATACTTCTATATCATCTGATTCGTTCGGATCATACATCGTGGCGATGTGATGATCGTATAAATCGCGTCAGACGATAATCAACAAATCCGCTGACGAAAACCTTTTCTCAGCAATTTGAGCGAACCGTACATAGTTCGGGTGTTCGACACTTGAGTGACTGGCTATGTGCCAAGTGGGAGATTGTTGGATAATATGACCCATAGCGTCACTATTTGTACAGATCATAGTGTTGTTGTACAAATTAACTATGTGACAAGGAAATTGCACTCTCATCATTTGTGATTAGATCACCTTAGATATATAAATGAAGAGAGGTCCCTATGATTAGTTCCTGGATTGAGATGATATGAGACAGTATCAGTCCACGAAGGATTAATCATTAAATATCCCTAGCCGGAGTATTATCGAGACTGGACATCGATAATGCGGAATAGGCTAGTATTGCACTTGTGCGCGTTGTGAGGGCACAACGGCATAGTTCTCATATATTTGGGTATTGGATACTCATGCAAGTGCGATAGGAGGTTGTGTTTCACCGATGGTACGGGAAACAGCTTCGCTCTGGATAGACCCCTCGGAATCCCATTGGTATTATGACTATGTGTCTATGGGAGTCCGACATCAGGGTAGGTGTGTATGGTCTTAACCTGAGACTTGCACCGCTAATGCTTACGACAATCAATATACTTTGGTTGAGGTCGTCTAGGACTCTAACCGGTTCTGTGTACGCCAATGCTGGGTATATTGAGAATCGTAGAGTATTGGGTGTGATGTCAAGACGGAAGTATCACTCCAGTCATAGTGGAGATGATGTCACGCAGGATACGGTATTAGTGCTCTTAAGTGCTGGCCGGCCATCGGGATATTATGACAAGGTCATGTATATCCGATTATAGAGACTAGTTACCAGACATCCGATATGTGCTTCGGACGGGGCAGACACTTATCCAGCCCCAGCCCTAGCACGTGACTATCCGATACTGGGCCGATATACACGATACTTGGTATACTACGCTTGATATAGATCTTAAATATTCTTAGATGAATATGACCGGAGAATTGGATAGACTTCGTGCTTTGCTAGAAGCCGATCTTGTCTCGTAAATCGTAGAGTAGAACGTAGTACTTGGTACGTACGTGATTCGGATACTCCGACGACCGTATTTACTGCCGAATTATCCGGGGATCTCATGGGTCGCTTCCCGATAATCCACCGATGACGCACATAACTCGCACTCTTGAATAATCTGGGATTATAATAGAAGAGAGAGAAAATTAATCTAGGATTAATTACGGAGATATTTTATCTAGGATAAAATATCGTCTAGAGAGAGATAACGATTAATTTGGAATTAATCGATAAATTAATATATTCGATATATTAAACGAAATTGGATTTCGACGCGGAATTGAAATTGGATTTTAATTCGGGCGAACGAATTAATTTAGAATTAATTCGTTAGCGACGTGAATAGTGAATTCGCTAGGCGTAATCATTTAATTACGACGCAACGGAAAATTCGCTAATTAGGAATTAGCGAACCCGAGCCCGAGTGTGATTGCGAGCGCATTCGTATTTCGAATTCGAGTGCGGCAACGCAAGTCACATCAAGCGTCAAATCATTCGTCACATCAAGCGTCAAATCAAATGTCACTTTGAGTGATGTGATTGATTGATGTGATTGATTGAATGAAAGATGTGACTAGATGTGAGTTAGTGGAGTGGTTGGAATGTTTGGTAAATGAATTGATTTTAGAAATCAATAAATGTTTCACCATTTGACTTTTGGAAAATTAATTGGTAAATCATTAATATATTTTGGAAAATATATAAACCAAACATTTACACTTTTCTAATCTAACTATCACATTTCTTCTCTCTCATTTTGCTCTCTTCTCTCACGCCCAAAACTGCAAAAGTGGACTGTTTTGAAACCATTTTGGCGTGAATGTTAGGGAAGTAAGAGTGGATTTTCATGGTGAAAATTCAAGTGCTAGCACACTTACGAGTCTTGCGAAGGTGGTAGGGAGGTTCACCCATGAGCCGTGATCCGTTCGACGAGGCTTGGAGCTCCGTTTCGCAGCTCAAATTTTTGTTTTGCATGGCAGTGGACTGCTACCAGTGGCGCCAAAAACAGTGGGCATTTTGGGCTTGATTCGTCTCCAAATCGTCTCAACCGATCGATGTGAGTATTCCGAAACTTCGTCGATATGTATTCGCAATGTTTTTCATGCTTATAATCGATCCGGGACCATAATAGAAACCAACATTGCGGCACTTTCAATTGCAACCAAACAGCTGAATAAGCAATGAGACTGCATGTTTTCTCATATTCCTTGAAAGACAGAACTAAAGCTTGGCTATATTCACTACCAGCGGGTTCCATCACAACTTGGAACACTCTAGCCACCAAATTCCTTGCAAAGTACTTTCCACCAGCCAGAACTGCAAAGTTGAGGAATGACATCACATCATTTGTGCAACATGACTCAGAATCCCTATGCGAAGCTTGGGAAAGGTACAAGGATTTACTCCGGAAATGTCATCACCATGAGATTGCAAAGTGGCTACAAGTCCAAACATTCTATAATGTACTTTCTGGAATAATGAGAATCACAATTGATGCTGCTGCTGGAGGTGCTTTAATGGCAAAAAGAGAAGATCAAGTCTGGGACTTAATTGATGAAATAGCCAATAATATTCATTGTGGCTAACAGAAAGGAGCATGATCCAAAGAATTGCTGGAATTTATGAAGTTGGAGCCAACACTGCAGTGAATGCCAAGCTGGATCAGATATGCAAATTCATGGAAACTCTTAGCACGCAAGGCAATATTAGATCCACAAGTTCACCATATGGAGGAGTACCAGAGCCAAACCAACAAGAAGAGATGGAAAATTATGTCAACAATTTCAACAGACAGGGGAACAATCCATATTCCAACACCTACAACCCAGGGTGGAGGAATCTTCTCAATTTCGCATGGAGCAATAATTCGGGGCAAAAAAACTATCCACCACCCGGATTCTAATAGCAAAACAAAGGCCATGAGCAAGAAAAAGAACCAGAAATGGTAGAAGTGCTAGCTCAGTTAAAAAAATACGATGCTATATTTCAGATCCAATCAGCTTATATTAAAGCACTGGAAAATCAAATTGGACAATTGGCCAATGCTCAGAGTTACTGACCGCCAGGAAATCTTTCTAGCAACACAGAACCAAATCCAAGGAACCGAAGGAAGGAGCAATGTCAAGCCATTACTTTCAAAAGTGGTACTGAAATCAACAAAGATGTTGGAATCAAGGCATCCATTGAGAAGTTCCAAAAGATGCAGCTCCACAGATGGAGGAAAAAGATCAAGAAAGAATCACTCCACCTCCACCTTTTCCACAGCGTCTCCAGAAAAATAATTGGACAAGCAGTTTGCTCGATTCATGGAGGTCTTCAAAAAGATGCATATCAACATTCCATTTGTAGAAGCGTTGGAAGAAATGCCCAGCTATATCAAATTGATGAAAGACATTCTTTCACGAAAGCGGAGATTGGGAGATTACGAGACAATAGCATTGTCAGAAGAATGCAGCGCCATCATTCAGAGGAAACTTCCCCCAAATTTGAAAGATCCTGGCAGTTTCATTGTCCCATGCACCATTGGAGAACATTATATCGGTAAGGCCTTATGTGATTTAGGTGCCAGTGTTAATTTGATGCCTCTTTCATTTACAGGAAACTGTAGATTGGAGAAGCAATACCCACCTCCGTCTCTCTGCAACTTACTGATAGAACGCTCGTATTTCTGAGAGGAGTAGTTGAAGATGTGCTAGTCAAAGTCGATAAACTCATCCTCCCAGCATGTTTCATTATCCTTGACATGGAAGAAGATAAAGATGTACCTATCATCATGAGGAGACCATTCTTGGCTAAAAGTCGAACTGTTATTGATGTGAAAAAATGAGAATTAACCATGAAAGTACAGGATCAAGAAGTTACCTTCAATGTTTTCAA
Source organism: Zanthoxylum bungeanum (assembly GCA_019454045.1). Lineage (NCBI taxonomy): Eukaryota > Viridiplantae > Streptophyta > Magnoliopsida > Sapindales > Rutaceae > Zanthoxylum > Zanthoxylum bungeanum. Next base: position 27,821 of record SKCR01049527.1, on the reverse strand, counting down.
AGCCATGAAATTCCTGAATGATGAAAAGGATGAGGAATGTTTCAGAATTGATGTTGTTGATAGTATCATTCAGGATACTGATACAATTCCCACAGATAAACTTGAAGCTTGCATCACCAACATGACTAACCACGAGCTAGATGCTGAAATTCTAGAATGTATCAACTAGCTTGACAGACCATTTCATTTCAAATCGACACCACATGTGGAAAGTCTGGAACTACCAAAGAAATAGTGAATCAAGCCTTCGATTGAAGAACCACCGCAGCTAGAGCTAAAGCTACTTCTGAGCCATCTCAGGTATGCATTCTTAGGAAATTATCAAATGGTTGGATGCTGGCATCATCTACCCCATCTCTGACAGCACTTAGGTGAGTCATATGCAATGTGTGTCAAAGAAATGAGGAATTATTGTAGTCACAAACGAAAAAGAACGAGCTGATTCCAACAAGAATAGTGACTGGATGAAGAGTATGCATGGACTACCGGAAGCTGAACAAAGCAACAAGGAAATATCATTTTCCGCTGTCATTCATTGATCAGATGCTAGATAGACTGGTCGGACATGAGTTCTATTACTTTCTGGACGGATACTCGGGGTACAATCAGATAGCTATCGCCCTAGAAAATCAAGAGAAAACCATTTTTACATGTCTGTATGGTACTTTTACTTTCCTAGAATGCCATTTGGACTATGTAATGCTCCTGCCACATTTCAACGTTGCATGATGGCCATCTTCTCAGACATGCTGGAACAAAGTATGGGGGTCTTCATGGATGACTTCTCTGTGTTGGGAGACTCTTTCGACCATTGCTTGTAAAATCTAGAACAAGTTTTACAAAAGTGCGAAGATATCAACCCGGTACTTAATTGAGAGAAATGCCACTTCATAGTACAGGAATGAATTGTTCTCTGACATCAGATCTCATAAAAGGGAATCGAGGTAGACAAGGCAAAGATCGAAACAATTGAAAAACTACCTCCACCAACAACTATCAAAGGGATTTGGAGTTTTCTCGGACATGTTGGCTTTTACAGAAGATTTATCAAAGACTTTTCAAAGATTGCTAAACCTTTGTGCAATCTTCTGGAGAATGATGTGCCTTTCAACTTCACCAAAGAATGCCACGAAGCTTTTGAGATCTTAAAACAGAAGTCGGTCTCTACTCCCATCATAGTAGCACCAGACTGGACCATTCCATTTGAGGTGATGTGCGATGCTAGTGATTTTACTATAGGGGCAGTTTTGGGACAACGCAAAGCAAAAATTTTCCACACCATTTACTACTCCAGCAGAACTCTAAATGAAGCTTAACTCAACTTCACAACTACTGAAAAGGAGTTACTTATAGTTGTGTTCGCTTTTGATAAATTTTGCTTTTATCTGCTGGGTCCCAAGGTGGTGGTCTACACTGATCATTCAGCAATCAAATTTCTGATCGCAAAGAAAGATTCCAAGCCCATATTGATACGTTTCATTCTTCTACTGTAAGAATTTGACGTCGAGATTCGAGACAGGAAAGGGACAGAAAACAAGTGGCAGATCACTTATCGAGGCTCGAGAATGGAGAAACAACTGGTAAAGAACTGACAATCAAAGAAACTTTTCCATATGAATAGTTGTTTGCCATGAAACAGCATGATGTCCCTTGGTATGCTAGACTATGTCAACTACATAGTATCGGGAAAATGGCCGTTAGAATGTACAACTCAGCAACGGAAGAAATTCTTCAAAGAAGTCAAGCAATATATCTGGGATGAGCCATACATGTTCAAATGTTGTGCTGATCAATTACTGAGACGTTGCGTTCCACAGGAGGAGGTCAATAGTGTTCTACAACATTGTCATTCATCACCATACGGTGGACACTTCAGCGGAAATAAAACTGCAGCCAAAGTCCTACAATCAGGTTTGTTCTGGCCATATTTTTAAAGATGCTTATCTATTTGCTCCTCATTGTGACAGGTACCAGAGAACGGGAAATATTTCGAGGATAAATGAAGGACCTCTGTAAAATATTCTGGAAGTGGAGATATTTGATGTATGGGGTATTGATTTTATGAGACCCTTTGTTCCATCATTCGGAAACATGTACATACTAGTTGCAGTAGACTACGTCTCCAAATAGGTTGAAGCAATTACACTGCCATCAAATGATTCAAAAGTGGTGATTAAATTCCTTAAAAATAATATTTTCACTCGCTTCAGAACACCTCGGGCGATTATCAGTGATGGTGACACACATTTCTGCAACAGATACTTTGATGCAATCTTATCCAAATACGGAGTTACTCATAAAGTTTCCACTACCTACCATCCGCAGTCAAATGAACAGGTTGAAGTTTGAAACAGGGAGATCAAATAAATCTTGGAAAGAACTGTTGGATCAACAATGAGGGACTGGTCTACAAAACTGGATGACGCATTATGGGCTTACCGGACAGCTTACAAGACACCCATTGTTATGTCCCTATATCGAATGGTATTTGGGAAAGTGTGCCATATGTCAGTGGAGCTTGAACACAAGGCGTACTGGGCACTGAAGAAGTTAAATCTCGATCTACAAGCTGCAGGAGAGAAAAGACTCCATCAACTCAACGAATTAGAGGAATTTCGCCTACATACTTATGAGAATGCCAAACTGTACAAAGAAAAGACCAAGAAATGGCATGATCGAAAAAATAGTGCGCATACATTTGGAACCAAGGCAGCAGATGTTGTTATACAATTCAAGGTTGAAGCTTTTCCCTGGAAAGTTGAAATCAAGGTGGTCAGGTCCATTTGTGATCACTCAGGTTTTACCATATAGAGCTGTTGAGTTACTTGATCCCAACACCAACAAAACATTCAAAGTTAACAATCAGCGTGTCAAGCACTATTGGGGAGAATCATTTGAGCGACAAAAAGAAAGTGTCTTACTTTCAGATCCAGTCTAACGTTTGGGTAGTCATGTCTAGCTGACGACTTTAAACTTAGCGTTAGCAGAGAGAAACCCATGCAATTTTTGTATATAGTCAGATTTTTTGTGATTTATTTTTGTGTGTTTAATTTGTGTAAGTAAAGTCACATTTCAGGATGGAAGAAGTTCTCACAAATCATCACAAGCAATTTCTTTCTCTCCTTCAAAACTCTCTGATGAAAGTCTATAAAGCTCGCATGGAACGGATGAGACTTCTAATGATCAAATGTATTCCTAATGACATTCGTTGGATTATTGAAGCACTGGTCTGATTGGTATGTGAGTCTTCTGACTCTTTTGTTTTATATTTGCCTGGTTTAGGAAGAAGCACCTATGCTTAAAAGCGAAGAGCTAAAAAGATGGGTGTTTGCTATAAATATGCACGTATGACATGTAATACTCGTTGTCGTTCTTTAGGAATGGTGTATGATAACCTTGAAGATAAAATTAAATTCATTAGGGATGGCTTGAGTAAGAAGTCTTTGGATGACATATCTAAGACTCTTGAGACGCATTCCAGTGGATATGTGTATCACGCAATTCACATGTTATATACAAAATTCCGTAAAGAAAGACATCACTACAGTCTTGGGAATCTGACTTTAAAAGACCTTGTTTGCCAATTTATAAGAAAATTGGAAGCTTGTCCCTGACGCATATATGTCATTCAAGCCGTTACTTCTTGTAAATATTATTTTATTTGTCTTTAACTAATAATTATGATTTGTTTTGTTATTTTGTTTTATTTTCTCCTACAGGATCCAGACTTTTTGACTTTCACGATTTATTTTACTGTTTAACTAATAATTGTCATCTGGCAGGTACTAGTGCTATTATTACTTATCCTTTTTCAGGTTCTATAAATTCAACTCATCATTGCACTCTTGAGATATCCAGAATTGAGAAACAAAAATGGAAGCTACTTCAAGAAGACGAGTTGTAAATATTTGTGTGTTCTGTAGTACTAGTGTTGGTTCTAAGCCAGAATACATTGGAGCAACATAAGAATTGGGTCGAGTTATAACTGAAAGGAATATGCACTTAGTATATGGCGGTGGAAATCTTGGACTAATGGGGATCGTTTCAAGGGCTGTACATGAAGGAGGTAGTCAAGTCTTGGGAATCATCACAAAACCCTTGGCAGAGGCGAATCTTATAGGACCATCAAACGGAGAAGAACTAATCATGCCAGGTATGTCTGAACGACTGGTAGAAATGATTAACCGTGCTGATGTTTTTATTGCTTTGCCAGGTGGCTTGGGCATGATGGAGGAAATTTTTACAGTGTTATCTTGGGCGAACTTGAACATACACCGGAAACTAATTGGACTGTTCAACGCTGATGGATTTTATGATTTTCTTTGTGTATTTCTTGATGATGCCCGGAGAAATGGGTTCGTGTCAAAACCTGTAAAAGAACTCCTCTTCACTGCCATAACTGCCCCAGATTTAATAGAACAAATCTTAGCCTTTGAACCACAAATTGACCCTATCATTTCCAAGATAAATTAGTCTGATAATGATCGTGGTAAGAAGCGTCGGATAAATCTGGATCTTAACCTTTAATTTTCATTTTAGATGTAGAATTTCAGCTAATCGGGTACTGTTTCTAAACCCTTCTTCTATTTTTTAAGACATTGGGGACAATATCTCATTTAGGTTTGGGGGAGGGGAATAGTTGACTAGTATCTTGTTTTTATTGCGTTATTTTTTGTCAAAAATTTTCAAACAAATTCAAAAAAATTAATTTTTTTTCAAAAATTAAAAAATATTTTGTTTTTTTATTTTTAACTTGATTAATCAGGTGAAATTGGTATGAGATAGCTGTGTAAGGAATTTCCTCTCCTGAGACATATCTCAACCTATTTCGGAACAAGTTAATTTTTGTTTATTTCAGTTTGAATTATTTAATTAGTGAATTCTCCATTAAACTGATTAAAATGGATCTTCATATGTTCAGTTGACATGTATTATCAACATACATGGTAACATACGAACATAAGCAGTAATTGACGAGTTTGTAATATTCAGTGCTCTAGTTAATTGGAGGAAGCATCTAAAAAAATGATGAGATTAAAAAAATGAAAAAAATCATAAAAATGTTCCATTGCTAAAAAAAGTGTGAATTCTAATATAACTTTAGGACAAAAATAATACTATATTTTCAACTACACTTGTGAATATTGTGGGCACAATGACTTGATTAATACCTTGTTAGCTGAGTATATGGAGAATGATACAAATAATTAGAGAATTTACTTATTCAGTGTAGACGCTGATTTTCGCTCGAGGTCTACAATCGAGATTTCGTAGAGGGGCACTGGCGATCCTGCAAAACAAAAATGGAGGGTGAGCGTGGAGGGTCTACCCACCGGTGTGGTGGATGCCGTAGGCACTCCGACGCCCAAGTCAGTGATGAAAATGAGTTGCAAGATGTTGTAGAAGGATGAGCAAGGTCAAATGTTACCTTGATCCTTGTGGACTGCTGTGAGGGCGGTAGTTTTGAGGTGCCCCATACTATGGAGGGAGTATCCTCCTTATATACCTATCTGAGGGGTGTGCACTTGATTACTCGTCCATTGAGTCTTGGTAACGGTCGACTTTATGAGGGATATTCACTGCATTTTCCCGTTTGTAGGCTGGAACGGCTGTGTGGTGTTTATGAGCTAGGGCGTTACGTGGACTGGCGTGGGATGAGCCTTGATTTTGGTTTAGGCGTGTGATACTTTATCGGGCCTAGGTTTTCAGATCTCTGGGCCTTTATATACATCAAGTCTTGGGGGTTCCATTAGTGTGAATCTGTGATGATAACTTGGGCTTGGATCCATGTTGGGGTCTAGCATTGGGCCCGAAGCAAAAGGTTGAAATTGTCCTTGGACCAAATTTGGCCCGTACAGTTTGTCCCCTACTCTATAAGTCAAGGATTCCTTGGCTTGGAGAGTACTTGACACGCGTGTCGAGGCTAGATGAAGGTGTACCTGAGCGTTTGATGTTGCCTATTGATTGAACCAGACGAATGTCAAGTTATGAACTTGACTCTACATGATAGTGGATGTGCCCAGTCAGATGAGCTTGATGAAAGTCAGGATCATGAACTTGACTCTACAAGTGTCATTGGGGAAGTGCCCAATCGACTGAACCGGATGAAGGTTCAGGAGATAAGTCATACGACATATGTAGTCCATGTCTACAACTTGATTCGACATGAGCCCATGGGGGATGTCCCCGGTCGACTGATCTAGATGAAGATTCAGGATATAATTCATATGACATGTGTAAACCATGTCTACAACTTGACTCGACATGAGTCCATGGGGGATGTCCCCGGTCGACTAAACCAGATGAAAGTTCAGGATATAAGTCAAAAGACATGTGTAGTCTATGTCTACAACTTGACTCGACATGAGTCCATAAGGGATGTCCCCGGTCGACTGGACTTGAAGAGGCCAGGAATGTGTAGTCTATGTCTACAACTTGATTCGACATGCGTCCATGGAGGATGTCCCCGGTCGACTAAACTAGATGAAGGTTCAGGATATAAGTCATACGACATGTGTAGTCCATGTCTATAACTTGACTCGACATGAGTCCATAGGGGATGTCCCCGGTCGACTGGACTTGAAGAGGCCAGGAATGTGTAGTCTATGTCTACAACTTGATTCGACATGAGTCCATGGAGGATGTCCCTGGTCGACTAAACCAGATGAAGGTTCAGGATATAAGTCATATGACATGTGTAGTCCATGTCTATAACTTGACTCGACATGAGTCCATGGGGGATGTCCCCGGTCGACTAGACTTGAAGAGGCCAGGAATGTGTAGTCCATGTCTACAACTTGATTCGACATGAGTCCATGAGGGATGTCCCCGGTCGACTAAACCAGATGAAGGTTCAAGATATAGGTCATACGACATGTGTAGTCCATGTATACAACTTGACTCAACATGAGTCCATGGGAATGTCCTCGGTCGACTGAACCAGATGAGGGTTCATGAGTTACTTTCACTCGACATGTCGTATGGACTGTAGGAAGTCTATGTCTTCATTTGACTCGATAAGAGTCAATGGGGGATGTCCCCGGTCGACTGGTTCTGAAGAAGATCTATGATACTACAATAGAATGAGCTTGATGAAAGTCATCACTTCCCACTCTTCTATGAGACTATAATGAACGAACTTGTCTAATGAGCCTGATGAAGGTCCATGTGAAGCTTCACACTACCTGACCTGATGAAGGTAATGAGACTACGGTCGAATGAACCTGATGAAGGTTCATGAATCTATGGTCGAATGAACTTGATGAAAGTCCAAGAGAACTTTCATTCTACCTGACCTGATGAAGGTCTGGAGACTACGGTAAAATGAAACTGATGAAGGTCCATTTGAATATTCACTCTACCTGATCTGATGGAGGTCAGGAGACTTCAGCCGAATGAACCTGATGAAGGTTCATGTGAATCTTCATAACTTGATAGAGGTTATGACATTCTCAATTTTACTAGCCAAAGATTATTTTCAAGTCGAATAGATGTAGCTCAAATGATCGTACATGATCATGAAAATTATTTAATAAAAACGAATAAATATTTGTACCTGTCATGTGGAGGCTTTATCGAATGGGCTAATTGTCTGATGGGCTAGATGTCGTCCATGCGTATAAAAGTGTATGAAATAATATGGCATCTCTGTTGCTCAGGGCAACTGATGGTCTTCCAAGATTTAATAACTCCATTCGACAAGCTGTGAGTTGGTGTTGATTAACTATTTTGTATACTCAGCTATCTAACTTTTTTCATGTCAAGTGTGATCGTCTGGCCACATATTATGACGCAAGTTTCATCGAGTGGGCCTTATGGTGATATTTTGTAACAACGTCTATTTTGTCTACTGGGGCTGAAATTGGTCGACTCAATAAAGCTTTGTTTAGAGCAGTGTTGGATGGGCAATCTACGTGACATGTGTGATTTCTTGTAAGTGAAGGGACGTGAACGGGTGGGGCCAAAGTCGTGGCTTTTCCTTCGTATGGCAGGGGCTTCTGAGTGTGGACCAGAGTGCTTAGAAGTCTTGGCACAAGTCTCTATGCTACAAATGGTCGCATATGGGAGTTTGTCGCATGAATTGGTGGGTCTGGCAGTATATTAATTACTTTTGCTTTAATAATCTGTTATGGGTCACCTTCACTCGACTTTCGACTTGTTTTTCACTATTGCAAATTGTTGGCCATCCGTTTTGATTTGTTAGGTTACACATGTGGTCTAAGCGACATGGGTGCTATGAACACCGCTCATTCACGTGTCGATGTGGGATTTTGGAAGACGGTCTCGGGCTTTCACACTCCTCTAGGCTCGGGCTTGCTAAGGTTCTATGGGCTCGGGCTTGCTAAGGTTGGGCTGCTCTATTGCACTTGGGCTGACTTTATTATGCTTTGAACATTTTACTTCGGCTATTGGGCTCGAAGCTGCTCGCATGCTTCTGAGGAGTGATGACATTGTGATTTGTGAGTGGAGTTAAGAAGAAATAGGCACATGTCCCAAGCTCCATCGAAGCTTCAGACAGACGAAGCGGATGTAGACAGCGAACAAGTACTCCCAGTCACAGCCAAAGCCTCATATGGACTTCATGTCAAACCACGTTGATGTGGAACGTGGATATAAGCTAATTAATGCCAACTTTTTAGCCCACAAGGCTACACCATACGTATGTAGCATGAAATGTGCCCTTAGAAATAGTTGATAACATGATTAAAGCCAATGTGCATTATGTCAAAGCATGTAAAAGACAAGAGCAAAGTGTAGTATGAAAATGTGTAACGTCATTTCTCAAAGTGGCATCAGGGTGGTTATTCATGTATGCACTGCGTATGGGTTGTTGGTGTTTGGCGAGTGGGGCAGTCACTCATCTTTTGCATGTAATTTTATCTAGTGGGTCACTCCATTGCATGTGTTTTTTTTTGGAGATATATGATTGTATCCAATAGGACCTACGTTTGTTGAGGATTACACTAACAAAAACTATGATGCACAATATGCCAAACAATAAAGTGTAGGACCCATGTTTGTTGATGAGTATACTACCAATGCACAAAATGCCAAACTATAAAGTGTAGTGCCTTGATGAGTATACTACCAATGCAAAAAAAGTCAAACAATAAAGTGTAGTGCCACATTTCCTCTCTCCATGGCTTTATGCCAAAGGTTTATTTTCGTGTTCTCCTATTTATTTTCTGGGGTCTACAACATGGCTACATGTGCCAATTCATTGTAACTGAAAATACCCATTATCTTCGGAAGTAAGTTGAGGCTGCGTATGTAGTGTGGTTCTATTTGTAATGTGGGTAATTGAGCTTCTTTATTTAACTCAACTTTTCAGCTTGGAGTAGTTGACCTCACTTTATCTCAATTCCTTGTCGCTTGTGAGGTTCAATTTTTTTTAAGTTATATCCATTACTTAGACCTCGTGAAGGTCAACAGAACCACGATAGACTAGACTCGAGGAGTGTCCATAAATCTATCGTCTGCTGAACATGATGGAGGTGAATAAGAGTGCACCAGATCCCGTGGATCTGATGAGTATCTATGAGGCTAGGGTCGACTGGACCTAATGAAGGTTCAAGAAAGTCTTCGTTCTACCAGACATGATGAATTTCTATGTGAATAATCATTCTACTAGATATGATGAATGATTTCCTATGTAGTCTGAAGTTAATGGCATCTATACATTTCATATTGAGAATAGATGAAAATCATTTCATGTCGATTGGATAAGAAAATAAACCTTTCACGTAGTTTGGAGGAGATGAAATTTTTTTCGTGTGGACTGGAGGAGATGACAATCCTTCCACGTCCTCTGAATGGGATGACAATCCTATTAGCATCGTCTGAAGCAGATGACACACCTTTCATGTCGTATGAAGAACATTGAGATTTATCCCCGTCTACTGAAGAAGATAACTATCCACTCATGTCATCTCTCACATTGGCCGGAATGGATGACATTCCATCAATGATAATTTTCGTTGTCCTGAGGTAGTGACAATCCATCCATGTAGTATGAAGTTGATACCTTATAAGGAAAGAATGTTGATGTTATCCCGATTCTGCTTTTCCTTATTAATAGTTTGACTTCAGGTAGACTGGAGAGAATTACTCCAACATTTCCTTTCACATAGAAGATTTGACTTGCCGTGATAAGTTTGTTGGAGAAGTGTGATGGCTTCTTTGGTGATTAAATGGATAGTCGTCTGATGGCGAATTTTCACTCGCCATTTTCTTGAATGCTTCTAAAATTTTGGGTTAATAAGATAGTTGAGAAGAGCTGTAGCCTTACGCCTTTTAGTGGCTGAAGAAAGAATTATGTTCCAGCTACTATTGGAGACTAGTACTGGAGTTTTACATGGATCAATTGCCATCTTCCATTGATTGTAACTGTTTTATGGAGTGGCTGATTACGCCACCACGGGATCTGGTGTCTGTTTGTAAGGATTGTAGACTGAATGGTCTTTGCTTGTTGTGAATCGCTAAGGCCCCACGGTGGGCGCCAAATTATAGACGCTGATTTTCGCTCGAGGTCTACAATCGAGATTTCGTAGAGGGGCACTGGCGATCCTGCAAAACAAAAAGGGAGGGTGAGCGTGGAGGGTCTACCCACCGGTGTGGTGGATGCCGTAGGCACTCCGACGCCCAAGTCAGTGATGAAAATGAGTTGCAAAATGTTGTAGAAGGATGAGCAAGGTCAAATGTTACCTTGATCCTTGTGGACTGCCGTGAGGGCGGTAGTTTTGAGGTGCCCCATACTATGGAGGGAGTATCCTCCTTATATACCTATCTGAGGGGTGTGCACTTGATTACTCGTCCATTGAGTCTTGGTAACGGTCGACTTTATGAGGGATATTCACTGCATTTTCCCGTTTGTAGGCTGGAACGGCTGTGTGGTGTTTATGAGCTAGGGCGTTACGTGGACTGGCGTGGGATGAGCCTTGATTTTGGTTTAGGCGTGTGATACTTTATCGGGCCTAGGTTTTCAGATCTCTGGGCCTTTATATACATCAAGTCTTGGGGGTTCCATTAGTGTGAATCTGTGATGATAACTTGGGCTTGGATCCATGTTGGGGTCTAGCATTGGGCCGAAGCAAAATGTGAAATTGTCCTTGGACCAAATTTGGCCCGTACATTCAGTAATTTAGAAAACTTTTAACTTGGATAAGAAGTTTCACATGTTTAGTCACTAACTTTTTTATTATCTTTTCTCTTGTCTTTTGCTTTTGTGTGCATTAGTTTTATATTGACGTTTGTGTATCGTCGCTGTAAGCCCTCACGAGACTACAACTCGTCCACTAGGGACACCTAAGGGTTTAAAGGCTTGTTGCATATGTTAAATGCAACCGTGATCCCTACGAAAGTGGCTTAGTTTAATTTTATTTTAAAGATGTTTATGTTATTTTATCTTGTTATTTTTCTCGAGGACTAGCAAAATGTTAGGTTTGGGGGTGTGATGAGTGGTAAATGTATCACTATTTCCCACTCATTTGACCTAATATTTTGTATAGTTTCTTGAGTTTTGTGAATATTTTGATGTGTTTTGTGTTATTTTGTAGATAAATAAAATAACAGGACTCTCTGGAGGCAATTCGGGGCCAAAACAGTCAAAAATTGACAAAAAGGGAAAAACTGTCTTTTAAGCGTCGCGACGCGCAGTACTTTTGCACGCGACTGCTAACATTCACTGGATCCTGCAAAAATACGTCGTGCTAACATGCGTCGAATCATGCTAACGTGCGCCAGACACGTGTCATCATCACATGCTGCCGACAATCGATATCGCCATGTCATTTCCACGTCAGCACAATAATTCAGCATCCGATAGTCGCTGGACACGTGTCACCATCTCCGGATTTTATGCCGCAATTAACGGTGTGTTGCGACGCACAAGGTGAGCGCGTCGCGATGCGTGGAGCCAAAATTTCCCTATAAATTCAGCTCGAATTTTCATTTTCATTTCATACTTTCTTTTATGTAATTCCTTAAGAATACTAAGAATATTGTATCTCGTTTGTTTATTTACAGCTTTCAGTAATTAATTTTCTCATTTGCACTTTCTTTTCTTTACTTTTCAGTCTTTACTTTCTGCAATTTACTTGTACGCAATAGTACTTTCTTTTCTTTATTTTTCAGTATTTACTTTTATGCAATGAGGAGGTAACTCCTTCTTGCTGGGGTAAAAGGTAAAGTTTTATTACTAATATTTAGATTAATCTCCCTTAATTATAATATATAAGCTATTTAAAATTTGACTTAACAAGGATACCGCCTTATTGGTCGGTTGGACTTAATTATGAAATTGATTTTAACCTGACTAAGCTCGATACCGCCTGTATGGTCGGTTGGTAATTATTATAAATTTGACTTAATCAGGTTACCGCCTATATGGCTGGTTAGTAAAATCACTTAAAGTTAATATATTATAATAAGGGAGATATCTAAAATAGTAGTAATAAAAGTGGATCCTCTAACCCCCAGCATTTTCTTTTATTGTACTTTTACATTTTTAATTTCCAGCATTTATTTTCCAGCATTTTCTTTCCAGCATTTATTTTACTTAAATTTCAGCATTTACTTTATGTCTTTTATTTTATTTAAGCTTTTACTAGCCGTAAATATGTGTCGTAGCTAAGCCCGTTATCTGGGGTTGTGATGAATTCCAATATCACAGGTTTATAAGGGGTTATTTTATAGTTATGGTAATATAAAGTTTACTTATTAAGTCTTAAGCTTAATGCTTCTTGTTAACTGGCCATTAATAAGATAGATCTGGTAAACTTAAAATAAACTTGACAAAGGAATTTTAGGTTTTAGCCTTAGACTTAATAGCCCACGATCTTCCTTGAGGATATAGATAACCCATTAATAGATTTCTTTACAGGATAGAAATATACCTGTCCGGCGGGGGATAGCCATAATTGGAACTTAATCTTAATGAATTTAGGTAACTTGGTTGACATAGACATATGATTAATTGGGTTATACTGGGTATTTGCATCTGACCATCGACATAGGCGTTTGCATAATTTCGTGTTCCAGGTTAGTAAACCAATATATTGCACAAACATTCAATAACTACTTCATCTTTAAAAGATATTGGAAAGATTCACAACCTTGGATAGTTTAATAATATTAAATTTTCATCAATCTACTTTCGAGTGATTTTATTTACTTGTTTTAAGTTTAAAGTCACTATCCACTCAAACAACCAATCCATTAGATACTCTTAAAAATTTGACATCATAAATTAATAGCTTAGGTATTAAGTCCTCGTGGGATCGATACTTTTTATACTACTTGAACGATACGTTCGCTTGCGTTATACGCATGTGATTATGCACCGGTCATGTGGCTGATATTATAGGGGGAATATGTAAGGGTTTTGTTTGTTTTGGAAACAAATAACCCTAGGTATAAAAAGAAGATTTAATTTTCTTTTTGTCGAACACTCTCATTCTAACCCTAGCCACTTTTCTTCTTCTTCTCCAATTCTCTCAAAAATTGAGAAATCAAAAACAAATGATAAAGAAGAAAATAAATAATCTAAAGAACAAAAGGTGTTTGTGTGACTCAATCCCTAAAACGTTTAGAGATTATTTTGTGAGTCTTGCCCACACAAGTTTTTGTTGGTAATGAGATATAGTTCAAAAGACTTGTGGTGTCGAACAAAATTCATCTTCTTCTATTTCTCTTTGTATTCGGCAGTGAGCATTGTTTTTGGCACATTACTGCCCCTTTCTTGGTGAAACGGAACTCGGTTTGGTTTCGTTTTAATCCAGAATTTTTGGGGAACATTTTATGATGTTTTAGGGCTGTGTTGGGGCTATTTTCAAGTGAAAAATGAGAACCAAAACATAGCCGCTGTCCACGCATTTCAGGGGCTATTTCTGCAGTGCGTTGGGCGCGAATCGAGTCCAAATTAATCCAATTTTTATCCGCTGTTCGGGGCTGTTCGAGGACTGTCCTGAGGCTGTTTCGGGACTGGAATTTTTTCTAAAACTGGAGAAAAACTTCAGTGGTGGTGGCAGTAGCATTCGCCATTCAAAGGAGAATGGCAGAAAAAATTTTCAAGTCCGATCCTTGCGCCTAAGACGTTTTCGCTGCTCGAAAAAAGAGTTTCCTACAATTGGCATCGAGAGCGAGGTTGAAAAGTATTCTTAACCCTTCTCTTTTTCATTTAAGTTACAGTTTTTAATATATTTATATGAGTTATAAATATTTATTTGCATGTTTAGATGAGTAGGCACAAATATGATGAATGATTATTATTTTTTTTCATGTGATGAATGGATTTTGCATTGGTCGTCAAAAAAGAGTTTCCTACAATTGGATGTATGCAAAAAAATATTTTTTATGTTATATGTATGTTAATTCGAATTATTTGAATAACATGTCATATATCTTAGAGTGTCTACTCTTGCATTTTACATGTCATAACATGTTTTAGATGCATTATCATTATAGACATGAAATATGGTTTTATGTGATTTAAAGTGTTTAAATTAGAATATGATATGCATGGAAATCAATTAATTGGATTAATTGGATTTATGGTTTCAAATTTGAACTCTAATATATTGGGCTTAATTAGTGCATAATAAATTCCATTGGTATATAGGATGGAAACCCGGATAAAAATTCCATAGCCAAATCTGAATGGACGGTAATATGGTTTGCACTCGGGATACAATTCCACGTACTATTGGATTTTATAACGCACTAAGATTAATTAAATAGTTTAATTCAAATCTTGACCATTTTAGGATTCTAAAATTTTAAACTTATTAGTGTTCTAATATTTTAAGAGTTAAAATATAATAGGTCACTAATATCACCTAATTAAATTAATTTAATTGAGTAATACTATTAGTAGAGACTAATGGATAATTAGTGATATAATTTTTAATAGTTAAAATTGGTTAGGTCACTAATGGTGAACTAGTGTAAATAAAAGTTATGATTTAGCCGCCATAAATTTATTCACACTAGTTAAATTAAGATATTAGATATTTTATAAATAGAAACCTTAATTTTAAAATAGTGAGTGGGAGAGGGATATATGACAGTATATCCCGCGATCTCCGTTGTTAGTCTGAAAATGTGAGATTCAAAAGGCGTCTCGAGACGGCTTTACTTTCGTCCCCCTACGGATGGTGTCCATTTTGGGTCAATATCAGGTTTGGATTCCGAGAGGATAGAGATTCTAGATGTATCTTGTGAACTGACCTACCCTACGGTGGCACTTCACTCGTTAAGTCCAAGAATCCCGAAACGGTGAGTCACACTCACAAATGAATAATTAATTGTTAATAAAATTCCTTGATCGAATGAAACGATAGTTTTTTAATATATGAATAAGAGTTATTCCAGCATATATTAATCGACTGAGATTGTCTCGATCTATCATGCAAGTACTTGACCTACCATACGACGACACTTACTTGTGGGATAATAGATTTCTGTGGCATAGTAATTATCTTAGGTCTCTAATTCGTTATTCATGGATTCATGCATCATGTTTAATTTTATGCCAAAATTATTTGATGATTTTAATATGCGATGAATGAATTGTAAATGCATGTTTATTTTATTTTTCAGCCATGGTTTCTCTAATTATTTCCATACTCTCAATTGATAAATTAACGGGAGAAAATTATGTTAAGTGGAAAAGTAACATGAACAATATCCTGGTCTGAGAAGACCTAAAATTTATCCTGACGGAGGAGAGTCCTCCCGAGCCGGCCAGAAATGATGGCCAAGCTGTGCGCGATACCTACCAGAAATGGGTCGCAACTAATGAGAAAGCATGGTGTTACTTGCTAGCATGGATGTCTGAGGTTCTTACTGTAAAGCATGAACCTATGTCTTCAGCATCTCAGATGATAGAGTCATTTCAGGGCATGTTTGGGCAGCCTTCGGAGCGTCAACGTCATGAGTCCATGGTCTCAGCAATGACTGCTAAGATGAAGGATGAGACATCAGTCCGAGAGCACGTCTTGAGGATGATGACCTATCTCAACACTATTGAAACCCATGGAGCTCGTATTGACGATCGTAGTCAGGTGACCATAATTATGGAAACTCTTCCAAAGAGTTTCCTGCAGTTTAAAAGCAACTATGTTATGAACAAGTTGACTTTTACTTTGACCCAACTGCTTAATGAGCCCCCCCATTATGAGTTCATGCTTATGGATCCTCGTAAGTCCGGTGTTGAGGAAAATGTTGTCGAGTCTTCTAAATCTGCAAAGATGAAGAATAATAGCACTCAGAAGGCTAAGGCAAAGCCCATGAAGAAGAAGAACAAGAATGGCTCCAAGGATGCCAAGCCCAAGGGAAAATGTTTCCACTGCAACAAGAATGGGCATTGGAAAAGGAATTGTCATAAATACCTTGCTGAACTGAAGGAGAAAAAGGAAACAGGTAAATATGATTTACTCATTATCGAATCTCTATTAGTGGAGGATGATAAATCCGCTTGGATTGTTGACTCTGGAGCCACTAACCATGTTTGTTCTTCTTTGCAGCTACTTGACTCATGGAGGGACCTTGCTGAAGGTGACTACACCATGAGGGCCGGGACAGGGGATGCCGTTTCAGCAAGAGCAGTGAGAGTTTCCAGTTTAAATTTTACAAATAATAGTTATTTAAATTTGAACAATGTGTTATTCATTTCTGGTTTTCGCAGGAATTTGATTTCTGTTTCTAAACTTATGGATGATGGTTATTCAATTTCTTTTAATAGCATTTTAGTTATTATTGGTAGAAATGGATTAACCATATGCACGGGAAACTCAGAAAATAACTTGTATGTGTTAAGACCTTTATCACATAGGTCACTGTTCAACGCTGAAATGTTTAAGGTAGAGAAACCTAAAACTAAACGGAAAAATATTTCTCACGATGACACATATTTGTGGCATCTTACACTTAATCACATCAACCTTGACCGGATAGACAGATTGATAAAAATTGAGCCTTAAACCAGTTAAAACTCGGAACTTTACCAGTTTACGAATCCTGTTTAGAAGGAAAAATGACCAAGAGATCTTTTACTGGAAAAGATATAATAGTCAGTCAACCACTTGAGCTAATACATTCGGACGTTTGTGGACCGATGAATGTAGGAGCCCGAGGTGGTTATGAATACTTCGTCACATTTATTAACGATTATTCTAGATATGGGTATGTTTACCTAATGCAGCACAAGTCAGATACTTTTGAAAAGTTCAAAGAGTATCGTGCTGAGGTTGAGAACCGGTTAGGTAAAACAATCAAAACTCTACGATAAGATCGTGGAGGAGAATACCTTGACAAAGACTTCGAGGAATTCTTAGTTGAGCATGGGATAATATCCCAGCTCACAGCACCTGGAACACGACAGCAAAATGGTGTTGCAGAAAGGAGAAATCGGACCCTACTAGACATGATGAGATCTATGTTTAGTTATAGCTCACTACCTAGTTCGTTCTGGGGACATGCACTGCAAACTACAATGCATATACTTAATGTAGTTCCATCTAAGTCTATTCCTAAGACAACTTAGAGTTGTGGAATGGTCGTAAAACTAGGTTATGGCATTTCCGTATATAGGGGTGTCCAGCACATGTGTTGAAGAATAAGATCACAAAGTTGGAGCCATGTTCCCATGTGTGCCTTTTTGTAGGCTATCCTAAGGAGACTATGGGTGGATTCTTTTACAGTCCTGATGATAACAAAGTGTTTGTATCAAAAAATGCTATGTTTCTAGAAGAGGATTATATGAGGGAGTTTAAGCCTCGAAGTAAAGTGTTACTCGAGGAGTTACTTACTGGTTCGACCAGTACACCATCGTCAACGACAGTTGATAAATACATGGCACCTTCGACCTCTTAGTGTCAGATGCAAGCTCATCACAATGATCTACCACCTAGATGTAGTGGGACGGTTGTACGACCACCTGATCGTTATCTTGGAGTTGGAGAGGCACAAGTTGTCGCATCCAGAGATGGTATAGATGATCCATTAACCTATCGTAGTGCAATGAATGATTCTGATAAAGAAGAATGTCTCAAAGTCATGAACCTAGAGAATGAGTCTATGTACTCCAACTCAGTCTGGGAACTTGTAGACCAACCTGATGGGGTGAAACCCATAGGTTGCAAATGGATCTACAAGACGAAAAGGGGAGCAGATGAGAAGGTACATACCTTCAAGGCTATGCTAGTGGCCAAGGGCTATACCTAGAAAAAGGGAGTTGACTATGAGGAAACTTTCTCGCCAGTAGCCATGCTCAAATCCATCCGCACTCTTCTATCCATTGCCGCATATTATGACTATGAAATTTGGCAAATGGATGTCAAGACTACATTCTTGAATGGCAATCTTGATGAGAGTATCTATATGGTACAACCAGAAGGGTTCATAGCCCAAGGTCAAGAGCAAAAATTTTGCAAGCTGCAAAGGTCTATTTATGGACTTAAGCATGCATCTCGATCTTGGAATATAAGATTTGATACCACGACCAAGTCTTATAATTTTGAGCAGAATGTTGATGAACCTTGTGTATACAAGCGCGTCATTAACGGGAAGGTGGTTTTTCTTGTTTTATACGTCGATGATATTTTACTCATTGGGAATGATGTAAAGATATTATCGGACGTGAAAACCTGACTAGCTAACAAATTCCAAATGAAAGTTTTGGGAGAGGCCAGTTATGTTCTTAGGATTCAGATACTTCGGGATCGCAAGAAACAATTGTTAGCTATGACTCAGACATCCTATATCGACAAGATCCTTGTGCGATTTGGGATGCAGAATTCCAAGAAAGGCAATCTGCCTTATCGGCATGGAATTCATTTGTCAAATGAACAGTCTCCTAAGACACCTCAAGATGTTGAGGAAATGAGACATATCCCATATGTCTCAGCAGTTGGTAGTCTCATATATGCTATGTTGTGCATGAGACCGGACATCTATTTTGCAGTTTGAGTAGTCAGTAGGTTTCAGTCGAACCCAAGATTGGATCACTAGGTGGCTGTGAAACACATTTTCAAGTATCTTAAGTGAACGAGAGATTATATGCTTGTGTATTCTGGTGAGGATATGATCCTAAGGGGATATACAGACTCTGATTTTCAGAAAGATGTTGATTCTAGGAAATCAACATCTAGGTCAGTGTTTACCCTAGGTGGTGGGGCTATAATATGGCGGAGTATAAAGAAATCTTGCAGTGTTGACTCCACCATGGAGGCTGAATATGTAGCAGCTTGTGAAGTAGCTAAAGAAGTAGTCTGGCTCCGTAAATTCTTTGGAGATCTGGAAGTTGTTCCAGATATGGATAGACCACTCACACTTTATTGCGATAATATTTGTGCAGTGGCAAACTCCAAATAACCAAGAAGCCACAAGAGGGGAAAGCATCAAGAGAGGAAATATCATCTCATCAGGGAGATAGTGCAGATATGAGATGTTATCGTCACAAAGATTACATCCGCAGAGAACCTGGCTAATCCGTTTACAAATACCTTTTCGGCTAAAGTGTCTGAAGGTCACCTAGATGGTCTAGGATTACGTGACATGTCCCATTTGCTCTAGTGAAAGTGGGAGATTGTTGGGATATATGCCCTAGAGCTACATGTAATGTAAACGTCTTTATGTGTTATGAAATAAAATGATGCATTATTCATTTATCAAAGTGTTTGTTTAATTTTGCATATTTTAAATTATCTTGTATACCCTAGATTACTTATGTGCCTTTAAACTTAGTGTATGAGTGTCATACACAAGTGGATTTAATTCTAAAGTTAGTAATCTTAAAAAGTCCATAGAGAGCAAACAAAGCGGGTACTTTTTTTGTGGTTTATCTATAGCTGTGGTCCATTCTATATTTGTATGGTGACCTTGATTCGGGATCGTCCATGTAGAGACATGAGAATGGAGGCACCTTATATGATGTGATCATATAAGACTGGACCTAGATGGAAATGACATTCTTATAATATTCGTTAATCAAAGAAAGTCATTTCGATCTACTAGATGGTCATATATGGATTGATCTTAATCTTGAGTGTACTACAAACTCCTGAATGGCAGGCTATGTCCTTTGATTTACAAAGGTGAGGTTGGTGTAGCAGCCCCGACCAATAGCTACATACTTTGGGGGCATAGTCTCTTATGTAACTGGAACATTTTACATAGATATGGAGTTCACTCCTTCTTGCGAGAAGTAGAGGAGTATCTTTCTTAAAGGTTGATTCGGTACTTGAACGGTTAGAGCGCTCAAGTCTTTTTATTACGAATAGAAAGATTAAAATTCATAATCGTTATGAATAAATCGTTCATTAGAAAATCAATGGTACTTAAGGTAAAAATAATTAGAGGGGTATAACGGATATTATGACCCTACTCTAATTACGAGATACTTGTGAAGGGTTAATCTGTATGTAGTGACTATATCGATAGACACCGACTTGGATCAGCTTAATATATCACATGCGGCAACAAGAGTGCCACTTCGGGTTTTTAGTGGAATACCCGGAGTTAATAATTCAGAATATTTAATTAAGAGCTTAATTAATATTTCGAGATTATTGGAGCTCGGAACCGTAGGTCCATTTGGTCCCCGTGCTAGCTCGATCTACTATAGCGGATTTATTATAATTGGAAAGTCCAATTATATACTCACAAATGTATAAATATTATTAATATGATTAATAATTTTTTGTCACATTTGAAAATTTATATTAAAATTTAATATAAGGTTTTATGAAATGTAAGATATTTAAATACATGTTATTTAGTTATATAAGATATAATTAAATGGAAGGTTAAGTTAGTAATTTCCAAATTTTGGGTTTTGGAAACCCTTGGATTTAATTTGGAAGTTACATATGTTTAAATGGCATTTAACCTTTTTTATTTTGTAACATATTTTCCATTATGGAAATTAAATATTACTGTTACAAAATTTATTATTTTTTTACATGTGTGGCCGATTATTGGAGGGGGAATATGTAAGGGTTTTGTTTGTTTGGGAAACAAATAACCCTATGTATAAAAATAAGATTTAATTTTCTTTTTGTCGAACACTCTCATTCTAACCCTAGCCACATTTCTTCTTCTTCTCCAATTCTCTCAAAAGTTGAGAAATCAAAAACAAAAGATAAAGAAGAAAACAAATAATCTAAAGAACAAAAGTTGTTTGTGTGACTCAATCCCTAAAACGTTTAGAGATTATTTTGTGAGTCTTGCCCACACAAGATTCTGTTGGTAACGAGATATAGTTCGGAAGACTTGTGGTGTTGAATAAAATTCATCATCTTCTCTTTCTATTTGTATTCGGCAGTGAGCATTTTTTTTGGCTCATTGCCGCCCCTTTCTTGGTGAAACGGAACTCGGTTTGGTTTCGTTTTAATCCAGAATTTTAAGGGACCATTTTGTGATGTTTTGGGGCTGTGTTGGGGTTGTTTTCAAGTGAAAAATCAGAACCAAAACATAGCCGCTGTCCACGCATTTCAGAGGCTGTTTCTGCAGTGCGTTGGGCGCGAATCGAGTTCAAAATAGTCCAATTTTTGTCTGGTTGTTCGGGGCTGTTAGGAGACTGTTCTGGAGCTATTTCGGGGCTGGAATTTTTTCTAAAACTGGAGCAAAATTTCAGTGGTGGTGGCAGTGGCATTCGGCCTTCAAAGAAGAAGGGTAGAAAATTTTTTCAAGTCCGATCTGTGCGCCTAAGAAGTTTCCGCTGCGCGAGGAAAGCATTTCTTACACATACATCAGAATGTATGAGTTCCAATAGGTCAGTGGCTCGGTGTCCAACACTCGAAAATGGAGCTTTAGTCATTTTACCCCGAATGCAAGATTCGCAAGTTGGATAAAGTTCAATGGTGAGATCATGTATCAAACCATTCTTAACCAATTGGTTAGGCGTTTCACGCCTATATGACCCAACCTCATGTGCCACAGTTTAGTATTATTTATATCAGATTGTTTACGTTTATTAATTCTAGTATTAAATATATCTTGTAAGGTACGCAATATGTAATGACCATGCTCGTTTGGACAACAAATGATCTAAATATTATTTCTATCATATAAATACAAAGAACGATTCTTAATATTTACATTATATCTTTCAATATCTAATACAAAAGTGACATAATATTCGTCACACATCCTGGCACAAAATAGTAGTTATTTAACAAAAGTCTCCCACTCGGTAAGGGAATCTCGTAAATGCCCACTGAAACCGTATCCAGAGAGTCACCACTCCCAAATCGCAACTGTATCTCCCCAGATTTCAGCCGTCTACTTTCCGTCAGCACCTGTAATGTATTGAAAATGTGAATAGGACAAGCAAAATCTAAAATCCAATTAGATATAATAGTTTCACAAGCCAATGAGATATCAATAATAGGAAAAATAAAAGTATCTGATGTTGATGCTCTTTCCTTCCTGATCTGGGCAATGTAGTCTGGATAGTTCCTCTTCCAGTGCCCGACCTTCTGGCAGTGATGGAATTTATCTTCAGAAGCTCTCTTGGGCTTCGCTACCTTAGCCTGTAGAGGAACATTGAAACATTTCTTCTTCTTTCCTTTAGTCTTCTTCCCCTTCGACTTGGATTGGGAAGAAGCAAAAAATGAAGTGGGTTTCGGAAGGTGAGTCATAACTCCCTTCTTTAAATCTTCCTCCAATGTGAGAAGCATCCAATGAAACTCACGGTAAGAGCAGTGAATCCTATTCATGTTGAAGTACATGAAAAATTGGCTATACGACGCCGGGAGCAAACCAAGTATGACACTCTGTCCTAGAGTTTCATTGAGAAGGAAGTCACTGAGCCTTAATTGCTCGATCAAATCGATCAAATGAAGCACTTGTGGACTCACAGCTTGTCCCTCATCAAGTTTAGAATGGAACAGATCCATCGCAACTCTATGAACAACGACTTGTTCCTGGTTCATGAATGATTCATGAAGTAGTGTCATCATGTTATAAGTATCATGCATCTAAAAGTAATGATTCAAGAAGTAGTGTCAGTCTGTCCCTCATCAACTCCTTTCGCATGTATTTTTCATTTAACCATTAAACGACTTATAAATAATCAGTATTATTTATAAAATTTTCCCTAGTGCTCTACGAGTATATTTCACTAGTGAAACTCTCTATGTTCAGGAATATCCGTCACGAAATCAAATTTTGTGTCCATAATTCACCTACCCGTAAATTATGATGAACACGGATAAACTCTTTGAACCATACAGGTCGAGGTCATAACATACGTATAATCCCTCCGTCACAGGTACCTGGATTATTCCAGAGATATAGATATAAACGTCAAATCTCTATAGATATAATCACGTCGATTTTTCTATTATCAATCCCTTAATAACACTTATAACTAATTTCTATAGTGTACCACGGCCCATGGATTTAATAGATTGTTAATTCCATATTGAATACCTATGCTCTATACACATAACTGACAGATACTTTCTTGATACACACAGGATATCCTGAGCATCAGTCCATACCCAACGAACAGGCGGAGGTCTGATCTAAATAGATCGGTGACGTGACTGCTATCTAAGTGTGGAGGATAACTCATATATCCACAGTGGTATCTCAGGTCAAAGAATCACTATGCACACTCAACCCGAGAAGATTCTTATTGACGTTGATGTACCATCCATTAAGAATCTTCGGTGAGTCGTTCAGTGTTTATCCGCTATAAACACCTACACATCTATACGAGTCTCCCAGACTCATGGTTCATTAAGAAACCATCGGAATCCAAGATTCCAATATACGACATGTATTAGTCTCAACGGGTTTACTTTACTTACCAAGTAGTGTAAACCTTGACCAAGAACTTTCTAAGAATGACAATGTCATGATGCAACTCAATGTCAGTTGCGACGCTTTTGTAACAGTATCATAACTAATCATTCTAAGGTATGTTACGTCTTTACCATATAAAAGTGGATATTATATAATAGAAACAATTTATTTTATTCATAATAAAATGTTATATTAGTATTTACAGGGAAATACATAATAAAATTGGCGCTTAGAGCACCGGCCCTAACACTCACAACTTTGGAACACTCTTGGATATAGTCGTAGAAAATTTATCTATAAGCCGTATTGACAAGACGGGCCAAGCAACATATATCAAATACATATTAATTATAAAACCTTATTTTAAATAGGGATTTTTCGCAAAAGATGTTAAATATTTTATTTTAATCAAATTAAATAAATTTATGCATGCAAAATGTAAGGATTAGATAAAATATTACATTTAAAGGCCTAATCATATCATAGGTTCAGAATCAGACTCTCTTTGATACCATTTTGTAGGGGTTTTAGACGTTATTACGGGTAACGCAGTGGAACGTGAACAATCGAATTTTTCCGATTTCAATCATTTTCCTTAGTTACTTAAAATAAACTAATTTATTCTAATTACTCAATACTCAATACTCAAAAATTCAGTTTTTACCCAAAATCCAAAATTTTAACCATATTACCGTGAGACCTCCAAGGTTTGCATTTTGATCATTTTAGTCCTAATTTGTCAAATATAAATTTAGGTGATTTTCAATCACTATCAAAATGATTTATACATGTCATATACATCAAAATACAACTCACAATAAAAACCCCCAAATTTCTTGAAATTGCCGAGAGCCTCCAAAATTTTAACTTTTGATCATTTTGGACATAGTTTGTTAAAACAAGCTTACATGATTTCCAATCAACACCAAAATGATTTGTATATCTTATATACATCATAAAACAACACATATATGAAAAGCCCTAATTTTGATTGAGGTTAAAACCCTAATTTTCCAATTAATCAAATTAATATAATCTAACACTTTAATCTAATCTCTACAACCCCAAACAAGTCTCACCACTTTGAAACAACTCAAGAACAATTATAGGTTATCAATGAGTGGCCTAACAACTCTAGAATGGTAACAAGATCATCTAATGACCAAAAATGTGCTTATACACCATTTACAAGCTTACCTTGTTAACATACATGCATACATCTTTCATTCATGCTTCCAACCATCTTATTACAAAACTAAAAGAGTAGAGAAACAACCAAGCATCACATGTTGTAGCTAAGAACCTTAGAAATATTTTTCTAGTTGAAGAAAAGTTGAAAAAACTTATAAATCTTGAAGTTTTCTTCAATTTCTTACTTTGTTCTTCACTTTTTCTCTCAACTTTTATTTTCTAATATTTGGAGGTTTAACACTTGAGTGAAGTAAATGAAAAAATAAAATCCTTAAATACTATTAGGGTTGGTCGAAACTTGCTAAGAAAAAAGCAAATATATATTTTCAATTTTCAAACAAAAAATAAAGAAGTCAAAATTAATTTTAACACCTTTATAATAAATGTAAAAGTCAAACATGTACACTAAGATATTTTCTAACTAAAATATCAACTAAGATATTTTATATTTTTAATTATTTAATAATTAAATAATTATTTAAATATAAATATCTTAATATATTTATTATATTTACTTTAAACAATCCATACATATATATTAATGATATATGTTAAATATCATAATTTGAAAATTAATTACTGTGTATTTATAAAATCATATATTAAATACAAATACACATTATTAAAATAACCAAAAGGCCCCTATACATGTATCTTTCGTTTAACCGTTAAATAATTTATAAATAATCAATATTATTCATAAAAGTTGCCCTAATGCTCTACGAGTGTTGTTTCATTAGTGAGACTCTCTAGGTTCAGGCATATCCGTCACGAAATCCAATTTCGTGTCCATAATTTACCAACCCGTAAATTATGATGACCACAGATAAATTTATTGAACCATACAGGTCGAGGTCATTGCATACGTATAATCCTTCCGTCACAGGTATTCAGATTTTTACATACGTATAATCTTTATATCACAGGTATTCGGATTTATCCTAGAGATATAGAAATGAACGTCAAATCTCTATAGGTATAATCTCATCAACGAATCTATTAGCAATCTCTTAATAATACTTAGAACTCACTTCTACAGTGTACCACGAGCCCATAGATTTAACAGACTGCTAATTCCATATTGAATACATATGCTCTGTACAGAGAGCTGATAGATTCTAACTTGACACACAAATGATATCCTGAGGATCAATCCACACCCAATGAACATGCGGAAGTCTGACATAAATAGGTTGGTGACGTGACTGCCATCAAAGTGTGGATGATATCTCATATATCCACAGTGATATCTCAAGTCAAAGAATCATTATGTTACTCAACAAGATAAGATTCTTATTGGTGTTGGTATACCATCCATTAAGAATCTTCGGTGAGTCATTCAATTTTTATCTGATATAAACACCAAAATGTCTATACAAGTCTCTAAGTCTCATGGTTCATTAAGCAATCATTGAAATCCAAGATTCCAATATACGACACGTACCGATCTCTGCGGGTTTACTTACTGACCAAGTAATTATAAACCTTGATCAGTAACAGTTAAATAAATGATACTGTTATGATACAACTCAATGTCAGTTTCGACGCTTTTGCAATTGTATCATAACTAATCATTTTAAGGTCAATTACGTCTTTACCATATATAAATAGATATTATATTATAGAAACTGTTTATTTTATTCATAATAAATTGTTTACATAAGTATTTACAGTGAAATAAAAATAGAAATTGGTACTTCGAGCACCAACTTTAACAGGAACCGGTTGGAACCAGATGATTCCAACGGTTCCGGTTGGAACTATTGAAACCATCCGGTTATTTTCGGTTCGGTTAAGGTACAACCTTAACCGATCGAACAAATCCAGTTTTAGTTCCGGTTTCGAAACCAGAACCGGTTGGAACCAGAACCGGCCAGTTCCTACCGGTTTGGTTTCAAATCCGCTATATCTTTTGCATGCACCCCAACATAATGTCATGTTCTCCCAATATTTTGATATCGCGTGAACCTCATCTAGAAGTAATGAGGAACAACACCAACCATTCTGATGACTTCGTAGAAGACTTCAGATTTCTTAAGTAGTTCGGATAAAAGTTCAGATTCCTAAGTTACTTCGGAGACAAGATCATATAACTTTGAGTTTATTTTTTTTCTTTTTGTGAAAATCTTTGGAGACGTATGCTATTTTTAGTATTCGTATGCCGTGTATTTGGAGATTGGAAGTGCAACTGTCCGATCTCCGAAATTTTAAATTAAAAATTAATAAAAAATCCAACTTAGGAGATTCAAAGTTTGGACTTCGAATTTCCAAAGAACACGATCTACTTCGGCCTCCATTTTAGAGAAGCTAACTATTGTACAAAAGCCAAACGTTGTGACTTATTTTGAGAAATGAAGGTTTTTTTTTTTTTTTTGCCTATTTTTTGTAAATTTCTATTTGTCGTTAAGAGGCGTGGTTTGGTGGTGTAGAACTTAGGATCTCACATTGGGATCCTAGATTTTAATCCAGAGAGTCCGTTTCTTGTAAGAGTTTGGGACAACCGTAGGTTTTACTTGCTTCGCTTAAGTTCGGAAGATGTGGTTTGACGGTGTGGTTTCCAACGATTTCAAAAACAAATGTATGTATGTCTTGATCTCCAACAATTCAATTATTTAATTGAATTGCAACTACTAAGCTAAAAATGATTATTTTAAATTATTTTTTGAGAAGAGGAAAATGATTTATGAATGGCTAGCAGTCACAGCAATCAAATGAGAACACGTTCTGTTTTACTCCAAACCAAGAGACTCGTTTCCGAACCTCCGGTACCGTATTAAAAACCAAGATTCCATCACCCGGTTATTCTGAGGGGAAAAAAA